>DWQX01007165.1:0-10425 GCA_018245475.1 Pharmacophagus antenor | reverse complement strand
CATTTATTATACATTTAATAAGACTTTATTTCATGTGTTTATTTTGCTTTACTAGCTTAAATAACATCATCACTTAACACCAGGTGATATTAAATAACAAGTTTTGACCCTATATATATGTTTTCTTTTATGTTCATGTTAAGTTATACTTTGATAAAGTTATATCAATATGAAATCACAATGCAACCTGAAAATAAAAAATAACATATTACTTTGTTTGTACCAACTAGATGGCGCTAGTAGTATTTCAAATCACGCTAATGTTTGTTCTTTCTAGAACATTTAGAAACATGTGTATTTTACTATCAAATCCGACCCGTTCAGAACTGTATTATTGTGCGAAACTTGTTTAACTCAAATGTCTGAACTAAATTTCCCATTACAAAAGCGAACTGAAAGCAATCTACAAGGGGTAACCGATGGAGATACGGCATACACATCAAAATTTTCATGAATAAATGTAAGCATTTGGATATTTATCTCAAATCGAACCGCCTTCACGTTCCCCGTCAAGCACTCCTTAGCTTGCTGTGTTATCAAAAATACGTTATGAATATTGTAATTTCAATTCTATTCTAATACGCTATGGTTCATTGTTACGTGCTCAAGTGTTTCTGTAGTTTTGTTTAAAAATTTATACAGCCATATATAAACCAATATTTCATAGCAAATCGTATATGTCCCATTACATATAATAATATAAATCATATTGGTTTTTGCGTGATACTAGGTTTCAATCTTGAGATTGTCTTCGTGGCGCAATGGTTTGTCTCCTAATTTGGAGATCTCAATTTATATTCTGGGTTCATATCAGCAGTATAATGTAGACCAGGCTCCGCCTTTAAAACAGCTGTATCTTGGAATATGAGAGTATAAAGTCTATCACACGATGACTTCAGCATATATTATGTTAGTGTTCTGGGCACGCGCTCTTCTCATCTACGGCCTCATTGTCACTTAACATCTTGCGTCAACTGAGGTTAAGTGTTAGCTGCATTCCGGATTAAATAGAAAATGTAAACGTTGCATAACATTAGTCAATATACGGTACAGAGATACATAACGCAAAAGTCAATCATCAACCCCATATTCTGCGAGCGATACAATGGCTCCAATATCGCACGGGCTTTAAAAGGGATTGGGTTTTAAAGCTGTCGTGTTGGGCGAAGCAATTTACTCGTTTGATTGATGCCCGTTTTGGGTATTACACGGAAAACGGCGCAGAGCTACGAAGATCCACCGAAGCCCGATGATACGAGATTTATTATAATCATATGATTTATAACTACTTTTGAATATTTGTAACTTGTGTGTACGTATTATGTATGTTAAATAATTTTCACGTTTATTTCTATGACAAATGTAATTTATCTATCCAAGCGATACTTTACCATTGTGTGACTCAAGACAACACAATAAATCAATTTCATTATTTCCGTATTTAATCGCGAATAATGCGACTAAATTACAATCTTTTTATCATCGATGAAAAGCAGATATCAAGATTTTTTTTTGTACTTGTGTGATATAGTAAAATCAGTGCACTACTTGTGCACCGATTTTTTTTATGGCTAAAAACTATTTTCTTGAATTTTTTTTTACTATTTTTTTGTGTTCTGGTTATTGCCAGTGAACGTTTTATCTATTTATCTATCTATTAATCTATCATGATCATAAACATATACTTTTACATAACGTTTTTGCAACATATATGTAAGTGTGTACATTTATATTTTAGATTTTTTAAGATACATGTGTTTATTAAATAGGAAAACATTGAGCATTTATTTTTAATCATCACGTAATGATTTACGTCCGTTCGCTAAAGTCAATACCGAAAACTGACAAGAAATTCAGTTTGTCTTGTATTAAGATTGTTTTTTGATTCAATGTTATTAACATATAGAATTCGTACATGTAAATTTTGGCTACTTTTTTAATTATGTTGCATTTGTTTACATAGAAATTAGCTGGAAGGACAACGTAGGGAAAAAGGTTTCTTTTTTAATTTATAGCACATTTATTTTCTGTAAAAGTCCTCTACAGTATTAGTAGCTATATATGTAAAAACAAGGCGTATGTAAAAAAAAATATCGTATAAACGTAAAAGTCGCTAATGGAATAAATAACAGTTGTAATATGTTATTACATGTAATTGTATAAATACTAAAAAGTC
Source organism: Pharmacophagus antenor (assembly GCA_018245475.1). Lineage (NCBI taxonomy): Eukaryota > Metazoa > Arthropoda > Insecta > Lepidoptera > Papilionidae > Pharmacophagus > Pharmacophagus antenor. The sequence goes on along the minus strand of DWQX01007165.1, from coordinate 8,249 downwards.
AAAATATATTTTATTTATTAATGTACACTCAATGAAATATGATGAGAAATATTATTTCAAAATTAAAAAAGTGTTGAATTGAAAATTACAGTTATGTACAGCGCCAAAATCGTATTGACATTATAATTTTTTAAAATGACGTTTGGAGGTTATATGGGAAAATAATTAACGGCCAGTACTGTCTTTTCTTATCTCTTTCCATTACAACATTGTCTATCGGTTTGTCAGAGGGCCATTATGGGCGAGTAAACAAGTGTAACAGCATTTACATGACTCCTTTGTGGCTTGCATTGGCCGGTGACTCGATTTGAATATTTAAAAACTCATTTAAAATTGCTTTCAAAAGCGATATATCGATTTAAAATTGATCTATGGATTTTTTTTTAATCTGTGAGAGATATTAAGTCGATTCAATTTAGAATCAGTTCAAGTTCATTTCAATATGGTTTCAAAAGTGTTATCTATGATGTACACAAATTAAATATATTGAGTGAAGTTGTGATGAGGCTCATTTGCATTTGGTCAGGGAGGAATTTGACGTCTGATCGTTCTTTAGTGATCAGAAAACTTAAGAATTTTAACTTAAATTATGAATAAATACTAAATCAATGTTTTCTACCGATCTCACCTTAGATAATGTGTTTTTTTTTATTTTCTTCACAAATTAAATTATACTAAAGATTCGTCGATTAATATATTCCTTCTATTAAAAACAATAACACTTAAAATTAGACCAATAATTAGATATTTCTGTGGTTGTACATAAAATTTATTACGAAAATACGCCTCGAATTTAGCACTCCTATGTAATCATAGTTCAATGATCGCACATTATTATGCACAGGAATATATCAATATTTGTCGAGATCATATGTAATATGCTTTATTTACACCGTGATCATTAATTATTCAGTATTGATGACCGTTGAATCGGTAAACAGGCGGATTGACGAAACAAATTTGCGCTTAACATGTCATTAAAGGGTTATGCGCAACTGTCAACATATCAAGTATAATATCAAAGCGCTCGTATTCTCTTTAGCGCGCGCTCAATTAACCAGATATCGCGGGGAAGCATCAGCGATCACAAACCTTCGGTCGATTAAAATTTTCAATGCGTCAAAAGGCCGGCTGGGGCGGCTCAAAGGGAGATGGCAGCTTATTCATTTGAATGGAAAATGTTTCATGCACGACATAGATTAATTGACTTCTGGAAAAGGTGTTAAAGAGTAGAACATTTTTCCAAGATAAGTGCAGTAGTTTGACTGTCATCGTGAAGCACGAGTACGGCTTTTATATATCGAAGTCTTATCTTTGATTCTTAGTCCGCGTGTGCAGTTGAGTATGGATGGTGGTTGGATTATTTTTAATATGTTAGGCCAACTATCACCATCCAGGTGTACCGTACATATAAGAGTATTTTGGATGAGCACGCTGAACCGCCTCCAGGCACATTGTGGAATAACCTCATGTGAAATTGAAGTTAAACATTAGTCCACTGGTAATTAAATGTGAATAAATTCGGCTCATATAAACATAAAATACCTAGTAAGGTAACATCGCAATACCTATTACTGCATGCTAGTATATCGTACAAACGTAGACATTTTCGTTTCAGACGGTTGCTGTATGCAGGGAAATTACTATCGAGACTGCTTACTGCAATGAATAAAATTATCATCCAATCGAAACGGTTTATCCTAAGTACAATAGATCATTATAGTTTAATTAATAAAATAAAAGTCTCATCTAGTATTTACTAGTCCACGAGTGCGTGTGATTGGGTGTTTATTGAATTAGGCTTCCTGTTATTTTGTTTCAATGGCCTACCGTGTTATTATACGGCTTCACAAAAAGCTTTGCGGTCTAAAGGACTCGCCTATAAAAAGGGCACCCATTTGGTTAGTCAAAGAATTAGTGTATATACGTTTATAAAGTGATATACGTTTTTATTAAAGGGTAAGGAGAAGTAAGTATATGCACAAATATAGAAATAGCTTTCGTTAATATATCATAAACCTTTACATGGACCGCTATTTACACGAACGGGTAGAACTCTTACTTTATCAGTGAAAGTAGAAATCTAAATTAAATCTGATATTATTTCGACATGATATATTTAATATTTCTGTCGAAGATTTTAAATGGTGTAAACTTTTTTGGAAAACCTGTAGTAACTAGTTTTGTTTTCATTATAGCAACTTATGTTTATCTGGGGAAAGTTTTAATAGAACATTATGCTATTATTGTGAAATTGTATACATTTTGTTAAATATAGTTGTATGTTCACCTTAAAAACAAAATGAAATGAATCTAATGTCAAATCAGAATTGGATATTTGAAATAAAGTATCGGCTGTGTTCGATTATTGAATCATAGATTATAAAATCTTAGCGAAAGGATCTTGCGGTGGATATAGTGACAGTCCAGAGAAGACGGTGATTCGAGAACTAGGTCTTCCATGCAGCAAAGTTCTAGAGGGGGCGATGACTTTGATTATACGTTCTACTACTACACACTATAGCTATCTCTTTCTTATTAACCAAACTCTTTCCGACATGCATAAGATTTTTTTCTTGATTTTCTTAACATTTTTGAATTTAATTTTAAACCGGAAATAGTTAATCTTTTGGACTATGTAGTTGACAGTCGATTATAAACGAGGCTATGGTGGTTATTTTTAATTAATTCTTCATTATATTATTATGATGTTTTCCGGACAATAATAAAAAAAACTAGTTTCATACAACTAGCATGATATGTCGCTCATCATTTATAAATTAGAATTCGGAAATTTTCATCTACGAGCCCCGAGAACTGCTCGATAGATTGAAGTACGTGGATACGTTAGCACACAGCAATACAACCACGTGGATGCAAACACATAGGTATAACAGCTACCAATGTTCGAGCGTGATGATTTTCATACCAATGCACTCCCCTGTCTCCCCTCGTGTTATATTGTCAAAGACCCCGAAGTGCAGCTAGATACGTATACCGGAGCTTAATGTAGGTATGGAGGTGACGAGGATGTACCATACCTCACTATTATTTTGTATAACAACACCACGGTAACTGTGAAACATTTGCTATTTACCCCTTTTTTTGGAATAGGGGAAATCCCTCTTAATTTTCATAAGTATTTCCGAAATCGTTGACCTATATTTTGCGTGATGTTTAGTTACAATTAAGGCGTAAACCAGTGGTCCCCAAATTGTAAGTTGTGGACGATCTAGCGTGTTTTACTGTTATCTTTAGAAACGTACCTAGTATTAAGGTTATGAAAATTAATCAATTTGACACAATTATCATTATGGCGGATTTATCTCGTGAAGAACCTTTGCATTTTTTCCGTTGACATAGACCCTTTGCAAATCGTCGTCGATTCGAACGGTTCGATATCACAGCCTGTAGATGGCGATACGTTTCGCCCAGAACACATGTGGCTCTCACATGTGTCACTGGCGGAACACAGCAATGCTGTTATGGCGATTGGTATTGAGGGTGGTAGGTAGCCAGGTAAGTTCCAAATAACACTATAAATAACCAGAATCTACTACTAAGCAGTAAACTACCGCGCCGCCCGATGAACAGCGTGACACCGGAAGTATTCAAATGGTCCAAGTCCAAACGTTTCGCGGCCGCAGCCACTATCGGTGTTCCCCTGTAGGGGAAGTCGACAAAGCAGTGGTGAGTAATTACGGAAAAATGGGGAATAACTAGGTCAGTGCGGCTGTGTGCGTGGCCGGGCGGGATTAAAAAATGCGAGCTCACGCACTTTCATGTGATGCAAGTAAATGCAACATGGGGTTGCATTGACTTAGGTAACATTTTTGCATATTTAATAGAAACATGTACAACGGTTTTTTTTTTCTAGCGGCAATTTAACCAATTGACCACAACATCACCTTATGTTAAGTGATATCACTGTATGATATGAGCATGCTCGTCCAGAATACTTCTAGTTTACACATAATTGCCGAAACAAAGAAATGCTGTCATGGTGGCAGATTTACGTGAAAGTAGTAGCTAGCCAGGTAGATTCTATGAAGCTGTACCACCATCCAAATACATCTGGTCCGAGAATTCAACCCGAGACTTCCTTTTTACAAGGCAGTAAACCACTGCGCCTCGATGGCAGTTTCCTTTTCTTTCATTTCTCTAATATTGGTAAGAAATCTTTTGTATTTAGCTTTATCTTCCTTAACTTCCTCTAGATCATATTGACAATCTGACAGTACTTATTTCTGTTATTTTTCATCTTTGTTCTGTTATTAATTTGTATATATATGTAATATATTTTGTATTGCTTATCACTTAATCTTAGTTTATCATTATTGCAACTTAAAAATTAACTTCAATCAATAACTACACTAACTTATTGGAAGTTATACCTCGGTAGCAGTTAAGATCTTTTGATATAGCTTAGAATTATAGGGTCAATTATATAATATGTAAAAATATTGGTAAGTTTTTGTTCTGATGCGTCCGGGTAGTAGAGTCTAGTCCCGAGATTCGTAAATTTCGCGAAGCCTTAGTCTTAAGCTCAAATATATTAGCCTTGAAAATACCCGCCCGCTGCTTCTTTGAGCCCGCCTGGATGGCTACGGACGTTATATCGTCAACTTCTCTCTAGAAAAGCATTAATATAATCTGGCAATCTAGACTAGCACGAAGAGCGATATTCTTTTTCTTTTTTTAACTGTCACTTAACATTATGTGAAATTGAGATTTAATGTTGGTTGAAAGTCGTTATTAAAATTTTTACTTTTCATTTAATAAAATGACATTGTATAGTTAGAGTATAAATAGGGTGTGTGAATCGCAATTTTTTTTTGATATACCTACATACATATATATATATATATATATGTATATGTGCCTGCAGGGCAAACCCTGGCATTTACGTATACACGCATCTACATTACAAAATATTAACATATGAAGTGCTTTTTTCATTTTTTTTTCTTATGTTCGTTTTTAAACTGTAGTAATTATGATTTATTAATTGTATTGTAGTATATTGCTTACACGGGGTGCGTCGGGCTTTCGGGTCCGTATGGGAGTATCGCAACTGATATATACACTATATATAAACGACACGTACATACAGCATGCGTTTGGCAGCATATTGCAGCGCAGTTCAATTTGTGAAATTTCATCTGTACGTCAGTATTGGCACATTCCAACGTGCCGCGGTGAATTCAATACAATGCGGCACATCTCAAATTGGCCGGGATTTTGCGGATTATAAGAAATTAGAACTGGATCATGGATAAGTAGAAAAACGTTTGTATTTACCACAATGTAGAGTTTAATTTTCATATTAAATTTTTAATCTTAAAAAAAAAAACGGAATAATCGAATCAGTCTTTAGATGTGTGGAAGAAGAAAATAATTGTCGATTGATACGGAGAGCAGTGTCCAGCCGTGCGAGAAAAAAAAATCTACAAACATGCAAAATTATTAAAGAGTCATTTTTCTAAAACACATATTGACTTTAGAGTAACGAGTGAGCTGTTTTGATGAGCAAGCTTCGCTTGCTTATCAGAACATGATCCATGCATGCATATAGTCATAGTGAGTATATATTCCAACATATTATGTATATACGCAACCAGTCCATTTTTAAATCTCTTGCACACGAGAGTATATCTTCATGTGAACAAATCATCAAAAGGAGACATATTGCTTTTAGTAATGTTATACATGTTGCTTTAAAGGAGGGATCCCCAAAGTATTTTGGACAAGTGACCCCTTTTCCAAAATGAACTGTTACCACAGATCCCCATGGTCAAATTACCTACTTTTAAGATCAATTTCAAATTCATAATATTACGTTAACTTAAAACAGCTGCTACAGGGTTTTATTTTTCATTCTGACTTAGGTCAATAGAAGCAGATTTAGTCGATATCGACCACTTGGGAATCCCTATTTTAAAAGATTAAATGTACAAGTTAATGTATAAAATATTTATTATTTAACACTGCAAACGATTGGATTCAACTCAATCGATTCTCGTATCGAGCAATACTCACGTTTGGTGTCGCGGCGATAGGTTACGTGATGAGAGACAGTCACCTCTGGTTAGAGAACGTTTTTTTTTTGACTTTTTGATACTAGCCCCTGTTCGCTTTTGACGGTATTGTACTAATATTCGATCTCAATCGACACATGATTTTAAGTGCCAATTAGATCATTGGTGCTAAGCGTGCTTTCAGAAAATTAGACACTCACATGTATGACTGCCGGAACACAGTTTGTGGCAATTTAATTAAAATACTAATTCTTTACAGCGACCGTGACACAGAATATTGTAAACAATGCCCATAGCGTTCGCCCTTTCGCCTCCCTGTCATTGCGATGCAGAATGACGTCATTGAATCCAGAGATGGATTTGGACCATAATTCCTGAACACAAAACTTTCACCACGAACAAAAGTCGAAACGTTTCATCGCTTACGTTGTTGTACAACGCTCGCTTAACACTTTGATATTCGAGAGTCGTGCGTGTCGATGCCGCAATGGTACGTGTGCGGTGGTTGTGTCGTTGTTGGTTTACTCGTAATTGGCAGGTGACGTTGTCATTTAGGGAGCTGATGGGCAGACATTAGGGCGTCTGCATCGTTGTGGGCTGGACGATTCCATTTGTTAAGGGTCCAGTGTAATTTTGTTAATGCGTTCAGATAACGGGTTGTACGGGGGAAAAAAATGAATGTAGAAAATATGTCAATTGACAAAGCCAGGGCAGGCACAGGGAGGAATTAAAAAAAGACGATTATCCCACGAATCGAGCCATATATGCAGCATTTCTTGTTTTTCTCATTCAAGTTTATCGGTGTTAACTAATAAAAAATAATTTAAAACGTAAGTGATTTTATTTAACGTATATACACCAATATAATCAACTTTATGTGATATAGAAAAAAGAGCTTTAAAATGCATTATTACACATTTATATTTTTCAATATATAGGTTTAGCAAATTGATGAATCTAACCACTACTTCCTGACGTTAGTATTCCTCGTAATAAGTACTTTATGTTGTTTACATCATTTTTATTTATTTATTTATACAGAAATAGTATGAAAAGGTCAAAGCTTACGTAATATAAAACAAAAGAAAAGTCATTAATAATTCTTCACTACTACTAGTAAAACTACTAGTACTAATCTACATAATATACTTTCAGCGCAAACTTCATCGAACCCAGCAGCAGCAAAAGCAGCAGCAAATGGCATTCTCTGCCAGTCTACCTTACGGTTGAGCAGAGGAGTATGTATGAAAATAATCAAAAAAGAAAAATATAGAAACGATATAAAGAATAAAGAAAATATATTTTGTATTATAACTAGTCGTATAGTATAAGAAAATTACAGCGTAAAAGCATCCTTCTGTAGAAGGTCAAAGTTGTACGTAATTTCTCTTTCATTTTCCGTGGGAGGTCTTTCATAAATTTTCCATCCCTTTGTTGCTTTAAAGATAAACCTTGAACTATTCGCGTCTAAATGGATATCTAAGATCGTGCCGGCAAAGCGGACCTTGACATCAGATGTAGTATTGAGAGAAATTTGTTCTCTATGCGACTTTTTTAAAAATGGACATATATTTTATTCGTTGGTAACAAATTGCCATTTTTGGATTAACAGATGAGAGTTAAGACGATGTTCAAACGTTAAGTCCGCTAAGTAAGTAAGCTCATGAAGTTATTACATAGTTACGTGTTAATTATTTTTCTTTTCCTTACATGTATTTCACATTTACAATCCATAGTCCACTACTCCCGTGATCCGGGAATCGAGCGACAGTCCTCCTAGTTCCAAGGCAAGCGGTAAACTTCTGCGCCATAAGGCAATTAGTCTTAGACATATTAGCTTTACTACACCTTTATATTTTAAAGCTGTCTGAAATTATTTCACAAATTAATTCTCATAATATTTATGGTCATTTGGAATTATTAACAGACAATAATTTTACCACATTTTCAATTTTCTTCCAATTTATTATTATAACGTTTAAAACATTCATAGCTTTCGTACGAAGAGTTATAGTTTATCATTATGAATTATAAGGGCTTGGAATAACACCAGCTCAGTGTTCTCGTCCAAATACGACATGGATATCTTCAAGAGATGAGTGACCAGGCTATCAGGTTGTGAATTACATTGATACTTAATATCACGTGGGATAGCTATGAAGCGTCTATAACATATAAAAAGAAGTCCAACGGTGAGCAACTGCTGAGTGA
>DWQX01007164.1:0-10425 GCA_018245475.1 Pharmacophagus antenor | reverse complement strand
TTACTAATTACACAGCATTAGTTTATTTATACATAACGAGCATGACTATTTCGCTCGCACTTACATTCGTTTCTATCCGTGCGAGAGTGACAGCGACATGTTAAATACGTGAGTGACAAAGACAAGAATGGATGTACAATATTTTGTTTCTCGCACTAGAGCTATATAAATTTTAGGTGATAGAATGAAAAAAAATAATTACGACATGTTTTGTTCGTCGAATAAGAAATAACGTCATCACGTATATTAAACTATCAACTATATACTCGTATTCGGTTCATTTCATTATTTCCTTTACTTCCCTCCCTCTCCCCAGACCTCAAACGAATTCACTACGCCCCTGTAGCTCCGGGGAGTCCTCGATCTCACTTAACATTATTCAAGTAACTTTGCATTCTTCGAGATGTCGATTTAGGGTTTGCATGCTTACTCAAGTACCAATACTTTTCTTTCGTGTCTAAAATATTTATTTTCATCTCCCCGTGTTCTGTATCAGTCCCTGTTAACCCTTTACGGACGTATTTAATATGTATTTCTTACATTTACACCGGTATTTGTTACTAAATAGGTTAACCAGATATTTATTTTCGTTCAGAGAAAGTGTATGCGCAGATGAACAGTTAAACAATTCTACAGTTCCATACTGTGAGGGCGGATAGCTGTTGTAAAATCAAAAGAACAAAAAGTCGTCCGCTTTAAGGAGACATGCGCTCGCAAAAGGGTTCATAGAATAAATACGAATCGATTGTTAAATGTTTATTAACAAAAAATCAATAAAAGGAAAATAATAAGAGAATCGAAAATTTTTTGTCGCTTGTTACAAACAACTACGACTACCGTAAATAACTTTGTGGAATCAATTGTCGCCAGCGGTATTTCCGGACCGATACGACTTGGAGACCTGCAAGGAAAGAGCATACTCCTTTATCAAAAATTCGTAACGCTGCTGCAACTGCTCGAATATTGCGTCTGTCTACAGGCGACGGGGATCAAAATCTATTACGTGAACCTATCGCTCGTTTGCCTTCTTTACCCGTAAATAATTAAGTTTTATAATGCACTTAAATTTTCAAAAATATTAGAAATAATATCTCTCGGTGAACATTTTCAATCTGATCAGAAGAAATTACCATTTCTTAAAATTATTTTAATGTACAATTTTACATACGTACATTTCGTACCAAAAACTATTTTATCGACGTCCCTACTCTTCGAAACGAGAGGCAATCGAAAGCCCGCGAAAGCTCCGCGCTCACTGTACAGGCCTCTCGAGGCTTGCAGCAATTGTAGTTTCGTGTCTTCCAAGCTTTGCAAGTTTCGGGGTTATTGTACAGTGAATATGGTAACACTGTCTACACGAGAAACATTAACGTACGCTATTGTAGTTAATTTCGGAACCACTGAAACCGTTCCATGTTTTAATCTTTATTTCATCCTTTACTTTCCAAATTCAAAATTATTAAACAATTAAGGAAGCATTTAACAAGAACGACAGTTCTTTCCCACCGTTGTTATCTGATATTTAGTTTTGCTTCATGCGAAAAATGTTTTATTCTCCACCTCAAAATTTCTGTATTATATAGGTTTAGTACATTTCTATCAGCTATATGCTATATATGGATTAAGCTAATTTTGACCTGTTGTCAAATAGCAAGGGGGCCTTAGATGCAGAAGCGTGCTCGCCCAGAATACTTCTGCCTCTCACATGTATGACTTCGAAAATAGAGCAACGCCAGATTAACTAGCCCGGCGAGTTACAAAACCCCTACCACTATAAAGACATTGCTCATGTGGCTCCGGAATCCAACCCGAGTCACGAGGACAGTCACTTTTAATCGTCAATTATAGATTACTCTGCGCAACGAACCTTCTTCGAACAATATTGATAACAGATCATAGAGAATTTTTCTTTTACGTGATCATACATAATGTGAATTATATGAAAAGCAATTATCCGTTTAACCGTGTAAGGGATCTCTTGTAATTACAAATTCACGACGCGCCATTCGTCTAGTTAATCCTAATAACAAATTGCACGTGCCAACGTCTGAGTCAATAAATCCACGGCGGGATCTTGTAAGAACGGGATTACGTAACGCAACACACCTGTCTATGACATTCAAATTCAAGCAACTTATTCTCTACACATGTACGCATATAATATCTGTTACACAACCTCAACCGCAAGACTTGGGAATTCCACACAAAGGTTCCTTACGCGTTAACAGTGAGGGAGCAATAGTTGGAATTTCAACCACAAAGGGTGTAAGTGATATAAAAACTTTTCAATGGAAATGTATGTAGTCGAAACCGAGTATTGACCGAAAGTTTAACTTCAAATCTTTTATTACGTGGTAAGAAAATAATGACAAATGAAAAAAGCCAGAGTATTCTGGGGTAGCACACTTCACATTCTACGGCCCATTGGCATTTATAATCAGGTGAAATTGATGTAAAAGTATTTATCAATTGGTATTAACCTCTTCACGCCCTTGGCTACATATGTGAACGTTTAGTTTTGTGTTTACAGTTAAATTACATTAATATATAGATGAAAATCTTTAACAAATTATATTAATACTTCTTGTCTACTTTCTGTTGCTAAACCACGGATGAAAATAAAATTAATAGGTTTTACAGGAATGTTTAATTAAAAATCGTCCCTGAAGAGGTTAAAACAAAAATTTTTTTTAAGCTAATGACTGTATCTTCAAACAGATATGAAGATCTCCACTCCCCGATTCTCGGGCAGCTCGTGGCTGGCGCTCCACGCGCTGCGCGGCGCCTACAAGCGGGTCAGGTTAAGAATCCGCGTGAGACCCGAACGGGCGAGGGGCGTCCTGCTACTCACGGGGGAACACGACGACCTCTCCGGAGACTACCTGGCTTTACTGCTGAAGAATGGACACGTTGAGTTAAGGTGAGTTTTTATTTTATTTGGCACAAAGCATGATCATAGTACAGCGGTTAGACAAGCCGCGGGTTTTTCGAATGGAGATCCCGCGGCTTCTACAAAGGGCTGAGAATGATCACCAAGGCGGTTTTAGTAAAATACCATGTAACCTTCACTCCCCCCATATAGGTTACGTATCTTATGAAGATCCTCTCTCTCTCCGATATAAAGAAAAAGCCGAGTTCTTGTTCTCTATCCATTTTCAACCATATTCAGTTTTCCATACATGTAAAATTTAAAATATTAACTGATTTACTGACTCACTGACTGACCTATGTAGGTATAGTCGCAGCCTATAAGGTTTCCTAAAAACTTCAATTCTATGTGTGGGTTTTAATTTCATTGGAATTTTACATTCTCTGAGTCGATAGAGTTGAAAATTAAATTACACACACATGTGAAGGATCCATTTTTATAATAAATTAACTGAATTAATTACCACGCCCAGAGATGCCGACTGGTGACGGTAAGTGTGTTCACCCTTGTTAACATTTATTTTCGTATAACTACGATTTTATTTCCAAAGAGTTTGGATGTTGAGAAAGTTCTTATATTTTTCTCTTAAGGCGGCTGCGTATAAGTGCGCTCTCAGCGTCTCGGCTCAGCTTTGTGCAATGCAATTTACGTGACGGGGTTGCTCCGGACAAATGTTAGTGGTTCTTGTTTAGAATGAAACCAAAGAGAGTGCCCTGACGTAGCACTTTAATATCGATGACTTTAAACCAGGCAGCTGTTATTTTAAAAACGGAAGCTAAAGACGGGTTTCAGATACTTTTTTTTATCAGTTATCGGCTTACACTCGGTCTTTTTTTTTTAATGTTAGGTGACAATGAGGCTATAGATAGTGACGCGTGTCCACCCAGAATACTGAGCTCAAGGATCACCGGATTCGTGAGCCAGTTCAGATGAAGTTGTAATAGTCGCAAAAGGACTAACCGCGCAAACTTGTTCAAACCTAGCAGCAGCAGCAGGCCCGAAAACTTTCGTCCGTTACATGTATGACTGCTGGAAAACAGCAATGCTGTTATACTGACAGATCGACATCGAGGATGGTAGCTCTTTAGGCGCGTTACAAAAATCACTGCGCAACGGTAACACGAGTATATTACAATAGTACGTGTATGAAAGTAATATTTGCATGATCCGTAATTAACTTGCATGTCGCCATATGTTAGGGAGACAGAACTAACCAACCCACTGTATATTAAACATTTAATTTGCAACGAGACATGTTGAGTTCAATAATAGATATTATAACTATCATTAAAGTTGAATCTAAATTCAGATTACGGAATTTGATCGAAATCGTTTTAATAGTTAATGACACGTCGTTTTCATATATTTGGAACAAAGGACCGGTGCGGCCATGTGGCCGCGTGGGGGTTTTATTCACCGAGTTGAATGCCGCATATTTGGCAAAAAAAAAACATTTTTGTTTTAAATTATTCTTATAGTTGGTTTTCACGGCGAATGTTCCGAGGATCTGTTCGGGCTGTTTCCAGTCGGTGTAATCTACCATCGCGGTACACGACACAACGCCAAGTTCCAGTTTCACCATCTGGATGGTTGGAAATCTTCCACTGTGCGGTTTAACCGCAACCCTTTTACCACGCGCAACAGTTATCCCCTGCGGTATTTCCGTACCGATACGAATTGGGTACCACTAGTAACGTGCGAGTTTACAATGGCATTTCATTCACGTGCATTCCTCCTTACAAAATATAGGTGGGAACCAGAAGGTAATGAATTTAAAAAGCCAAACAAAAATAAATATAAATACGATATTTGAGAAACGATTTATAAATGCCAACACTGAACACCGAAACATGAATATTATCGGTAGGTTTTCAGAATGCGGTGAAATGACTAGCGAGTATGCAATAAAGCTTTAGCGTAGTAGACATCATGGCGCTTATTTATTCATTGCATTTTATGGTGCTCGCGATGCGAAATGAAAATTTAACGAGTAGAAAACAATTTTAAATCGTTCTTAATGTTAAATTAAATGTCGTTTATTTAATAATCATTCAAATTTTAAAGTAAATTTCATTTTTTGCTGTTGAATAAATAATATCGTTTTATTACTTTTTACTATTATATATATATGTTGATTACAGATCGTCTTATGTATAGCTTCCGAATGCATGCGTAGCGTAATGGTTCACCGCCTACCTTGTAACGTATAGGTCGCGAGTTCGATTCCCAGCCACAGGAGTAGTGATGTCTGGCAACCAATGAAATTAAGTTCTCAAGTTAGTCTATTCCTGATAAAAAGAAATAGATTATGAGGCAGTTTCTCATTCTTTTGCTGTTGATATTCCGCTCGGGATAAAACTTTTTGCTTCGTTAATCATAATGCAAACGACGTAGATTGAGATTAGTCTGCCAGCATTATTTTCGTACGGGTAGGAAAAAAACGTCTTCAAGAATATACTATGAAATAGACATTTTGTAATGTAGTTGTTTATACGATCATAGGTTAGATCTCTCCTTACTTGGTTGGATCGTAGTCGCACTAGTCTATATAGTAGTTAAAAAAGGGGTAATCGAGGTCAAGTGCTAGCCTATAACAGATTTAAAAAAAAACCTAATTTTTTAGGGCGTTGATTGAAAATCAAATAAAAGAAAATGTGTAGGCAGACTGCGGCACTAGAGTTTCCAAGAGGAAACCTTTTTGTGATTTAAAATTAACTCAGATCTAGGCAAAAGAGAAAAAAAGAAACATATCAATCGAAATTATAAAGTATAATTGGTTAAAGAAATCTGTGAAGCTGTTTAAAAGATAAGGTTTTATTATTACTTTTTCGTATATTTGAAAATATAAATTTTAAAAACATGCTATTTTGATATCGATACTTTGTAATTTTATGATTATTGTCATGGACGCATTGAAATTACTGTCCCTTATAAACTCATTCGAGATTAATGAAAAACAATCTAACTATTGAACGACATTACAGTGTTTTACTACCTTCATTGTATATTATATATGGGTCTACATGAACCCATGGTTCTAATGAACAGCTCATACCAAAATGGTCACTTAACATAACACAATAAAATATAATTTGCAATGCAAATGTACGCACACTATTAACAGCCCTCCTCTATTAGCTAGACGACATGTTAATCCATTATCACGAACATAGACTGTTGAATGTCCAAAACCGTAATACAAGTTTAACACTATTTGCTCCTTAGCATGTATCACAGATCGCACTTGTAATATTAGGGTGTTTGGGACCAGAGGAGAATCATTACGTTAAATTTATGGTACAGTCTTGTTTCCTGATAGTTTCGAAAGTAGAAGATAAGAAAAAAAAACATATCCAACTTTAACAAATATTTGTGAAAAGTAATAACAGAAGGGAGTAAATGATGAGTTTGTTGATGCTCTATCATCATCAAGTTCATGATTATTATTTTCCAACCCGCCTGACTACCTACCACCTTCAATGTCAATCTGTCGTTATTACAGCATCGCTGTGTTCCGACAGTCATACACGTGAGAGCCAGAAGTATTCTAGGCGAACACGCTTCACGAACTACGGCGTTATGGTTACTTAACATAGCGTGAAATCAAAGTTAACCGTTAGCTCATAACCAATTTAAAAAAAAAGTTTCGCGATAGAGACTTTCGTGGACGTGTATATACGTCGATTGAAGCCAAGAGTTTAAAGTTTTCGTTCGTCGCAGATTCGACTGCGGCAGCGGTGCTGGCGTGCTGCGGAGCCCGGAGCCGGTGCGGCTGGGTCGGTGGAACACGGTGTCGGTGTACCGGCACCGCTGGGACGCCTGGCTGCGGCTGAACACCGGCAGACGGGTGCGCGGCCGCTCCAAGGTGAGCCACACAGACACCTCACCCGCATAACACTGTAACACCCATGATGCTGACAGTTTCACCTTTTGCGGACTGTCGCACGAGCTCCCTCCCCTTTGTTTCTTAAAGAAAGAACTTTGAACACAAATGATAATAATAATTAATGATTAAGAAAGGCTTGGCAATAGATACAAATACAATTAAGAAAGTTTTAGCACACACCTTTGCAGCCAGTAGGATGAGCTCGGACTGACTGGAACAGGCTTCTGTCTCTCATATTCCAATGCAATGCTGAAAATCTCAACCATTGCGCGAGTTGTGTGAATAAATAAATACTTGTTACTTCTAGGATTACACTTACGCTATACATATTATATATCTTCCACCTCAGTGAGGTTCCCGTCTTACGCGTTATACTTTGAACGAGTGTTGAATTATACATTTCGCTTCTAATCAAAATTTAATTGGGACGCCGCATATTTGCGATTCAAATTTTCACAAAATTTTAGGATTCCTTACGTAACGCCCTACTTTTATTTTTTTGACACGTGCCGACTTCGCTAGTCCTTTTATTTATTGGATAAAACAAATAAGAAATGCGCTGTGCAAAAGTATCATAAGACGACTTATTGAGTGAATAAAACAAAAAAATATTTGGCTAATTATCTGACAGTCACCGTGGCCCACTCGTTTACCCGCTTTCCTTGTAACGCAAAGATCCCGGGTTCGATTCTCAGGACACAGGAGTATTGGAGTGTGGATGGCAGTAAAGTTTTTAAAACCCGCCTGGCTGGCTACTACTCTGTGTTAATTTGCCGCTATAATAGCATTGCTACGTTCAGGCATACATTCAAATGAGAACCAGAAATGTGCTGGGCGAATACACTTCACCATCTACGACCACGACCGGTATCCATTTTCACTTAACATTAGATGAAATCGAGGTCAAGTGTTAGCCCATAACCGAAAAAAAAAAACACTACTTTTAATCGCAAATACTACGAAAAATGTATTGAGTCGTTAACTTCCGCAAAGTAGTAGAAAGTGAAGTAAAGCTTGGATCGACCAAGCGTTACTTTGCTTTTAACTAAATTATAACTTTAGAATACTAAAATGTTTCAACTGAAATATCTACATCTGCAGTGGTTTTGCTTATACATTCCTCATAGCTGACGCACTGAAACGTATGTTTGCTAGAAATTCCTTTCGTAGAATATCAATAATCTGTTCCAACTCTGTTGCTGTCACGAAAATGGAATGTGAGAACATTTATTTATCGAGATTTAAATACAAAAAATATCGTTTATTCCATTCTCTTTTCTCGAAAATTTTCCGAACAAAAAACATTTCATTTGACCTTTAACCGGACCTTTGAATGGGTCTATGAAATTTGTGAGATTCTAACATTTGAAATGCTATCTTTACATACCCCTTTGAAGGTGTCACAGCTAAAAATGATTGTTGCTAAAAATACTAGAACAACGACGCATTACTACAATTTAGTAATACACTTTTGACTTGCCCGTTGAGATAATTGAAGTAACCCACTTACACCCTCTTACGCCTCTTACACCAGTAGTCGCGTGTTAGCTTATTTATAAAATCTAAATTATTAATCACTTGCTGTCATTATAAAAGGAAAGATACAAGGAAAGCGAAGTCTAGGTAACCTTTGAGAATATCTTGGCGAAAAAACCTACGACAATGGTTTGGCAAAGATACGCATTCTATATTTAGATGCGCATTTGCATAAATACAAATTGGCCCAATGATCGCCGAACTTCGCAAGAAGATGGCACCAAAAGAAGAAGAAATATTGTGTTTCAACCTCTGTGGTTCAGCCGCCTTGTAACGCGGAGGTTCCGGGTTCGATTTTTGGGCCACAGTATTAGCAGTCTGGATGATGGTAGGGTTTTTCAAACCCGTCTGGCTAGCTACCACCAGCAATGTCAATGTGCTACCATAATAGTATTGCTTAGTTTCTTCAGTCATACATGTGAGAGCCAGATGTTTTCTGGGCGAACACACTTCACCATCTACGGTCTTATTGTCACTCATCATCAGGTGAAATCGAGGCCATGTGTTAACCCATAACAGATGAAAAAAAAATGATAACCCATACTTCAGTTGCTATTTTGCTACTTATCATGAGATCGGAGCACTATTTGTGAAAAATGTCCTAGATAATGAGGTTAAAACTATTTACAATCTAAATTTTTTTCCATGAGGAGATAGTTTGACAATGAGGCCGTAGATGGTAACGCGTAGACATCCAATACTCTCAGACTCGCGTGTACTCTCTCTGTCTCATTATTTTAGACATGTACCACTTATCACCAGATGCTAAGCATTGTCTGATTACTAACTTGCAGAAAAAAATTGGTTACTGATAAGTATTTTATATATATATATAGCACCAAAATTCCAACCAAATATTCCACAGAAGACCACATTCTTATGAGTCATTTGTCATTGCGTATATTTTATAAAGATCCGCAGATGATAGTAATTATTACCCATGTACAAGTTGAGTTTGGCGTGTGCTATATAATTGTGAGGTGGTCATAAAAACAAGGCCAAAACACTTCATAAATATTAAACAGCGTAAAGGGAACATAATACGATCACGTACACGGCAAAGTTGTCGTGCGTTAGCTAAGTAGATAGGTAACGACCCCGCGAACTGCGATACCCAAGTTTCATTCAAATTATTCACTTATTCTTTATTCACTTCTCCATATTAGCTCCCGCTTCACCGACACGCATAAGCGTCAATCGCAATCAGCGGCCATCCACACTCGACATAGCCATCTTCAAGGATGTCACTCTACCCGTCCACTCGATCGAGACGCACGAAGCGCTCACATCCGACCATCGCCCGGTAGTCATCAAGCTGGGCCAGGGCAGAGGTGAGGTCCCTCTGACCAAAACCTCTGTTAACTGGCGACGCCTGGAGGTCAAACTCCAGGCCACTGAGTCCCAGCACTCGGACGAGATACCCGACTCGATCGAATCGCCCGACGCAGCCGTACGGGCGGTCGAATCGTTCACTCGTCACATCTCCTCGGCGGTCGACGAATGCACGCGGGTGGTGCCCGAGTTGGAACCAAATTCGGTGCTCTCCCCGGCGACATCCGCCGACTCATCCGAGCTAAAAATGTCGCCATGAGACGTTACGATAGGTACCGTTCCGAAGAGAATCGAGTCCGCTTACGCCGCCTACAAAGGACGGTGAAGGAGCGTATTAAAGAACATCGCTCGGACAGGAGGGACTCACTGCTCGAAAGTCTCGAGCCCTCGCAAGGCGCCAATAGGCGTCCTCAAGACCAAGAATAGCTCTTACGCCATGCCCCCGTTAGTTGGGGATGTCGATGCCGCGTTAGCCTTTAGCGATGCTGAGAAGGCGGATTGTCTCGCCGACTGTCTGGAGATCCAATGTACACCATCAGCTACACCCGCCGACCCTGCTCACCTGGAAGCAGTGGAGGCTGAAACGGCACGTAGGACTGCCCTTCCCCCGGAGGGTCCCGCGTTAGAGCCAGTCACCGAGGACGAAGTCTCCGACATCGTCAGGAGACTCAAGTCGAAATCCGCTCCCGGCCACGACGGCGTCTCCAACAGGACGCTGAAGTGTCTCCCGGGACAGCTCATC
>DWQX01007163.1:0-10428 GCA_018245475.1 Pharmacophagus antenor | reverse complement strand
CTCTTAATCGCTTACACTCAGTTCTAGCGCGTGTACCCGACACAGGACCACCGCGACAGGACGATTCCCCGTTTCGGCGCGTAGAGGTGAAGCGGCGCAGTTTTTCTTCGAGCTTCTCCAATATGTTTGGAAGACGACAGTCATGTTAGTATTTTGAAAGTCCCAATATTATATTAAATTTTCCCCGACGAAAAAGTATTTTGGTTTATCGAATAATATATTCCGTAGAAACCTTTAATTATTCCTAATACACTTTCTCCTAACATAAGCGAATCTTTGCTTACAAGGTGTATTTCTAAAAGTTAAACCTGTAAAATCTAAATGAAATAAAAAAAAGTGAAAAGTTGTTAATTTTAGGTATGTAAAGTAGTTTAGTATGTAAAGAAAAAAATTGCTACTATTTTACACTCTGTATGTTATTAATAGTATGTTAAAAATAGTACATTAACTAATACACTTGAAAAAATTTAAATAAATTAAAATAAATAATTTCCAAAACATATAAGAACTACCTAGTCTTGCCACATATTCTGTCCCTATCTGCAAACATAAATTAACAAAAAGTAATGAAATACAACACAATTATACTTTATTAACTGTTTAAAGGAACGAATAAGAAATTAACTGAAAATGACCCCCTTTTACCTTCACACACATCTTCAATCGACTCGCCTATCGCCGCACGTACCGTTTCCAGAGGTATCGTAGCCACTGCTGCCACCAAATCGTGTTGCAACAACTCGATATTGCAGTGTGGTCTCGAACAGGCCTTCTTTTCAAAACTGTCCACAATCGGTAATCCAGAGGGTTGAGGTCTGGAATTCCCGATAGCCAAACTTCACACGCGATAAAACTCGGCAAATTGTCCCTTAGCCACTGTTGAGTGGTTCGTGTTTTACGTGCCGGTGCCGAGTGCTGTTGAAAGGTCCAATGCACATTGGAAAACATTGTTTGAATGAGTGACTTCACTGCAAGCACCAAAATGTCACTCTGGTAGTTTACTGCCTTCGTTTTCACGCTATTTTGCCCAAAATGGAGCTCAGTGACCCCTTCGTACGACATGTCCCACCAAACCATGACTGATGCCGAGTGCTTGCCTCTTTCCACCTTCGCAACCTTCTGCTTAGCCTTCTGAGAGCTGTGAGCATGTACCCTGTCATTCTGACAGTTGTATTTCTCTTCTACCGTAAAAAAATTCTCATCGGAAAACAGGATTCTCCGGTACCCGCCTTTAGTATGCTGTTAAAACAGCTTTTTCGCTCTGGTGCTCTTATGTTTCGTAAAGCTGGTGTCCAGCGATGTCCTGTACTTCGTCGATAAGCGGCAAGTCTAAGGTTTTATTTAATTATGCTAGAAATGTTTCTCAGTGGAATTTTCATCTTCCTGAAAAAGATTTTCTGCTTTCGGAGAGGATTTCTTCGGATTCGCTCAGCAAAAGCTTTGATCTCTTCTGGCGTCCTGGAATCCTACGGGCGGCCGCTCATGGGCCTGTCATCGCCAGAGGACATCTCACTGAACCTTTCGATAGTACGGTACACGAATTTCATTGAGATTCCAAGCGATTGTTACAGATTGAATATCTCGGTCGGCGTTTTACTGCACTTATATAGAGTTATAATAGCGACTCGATTTTCTCTGACGCCCCACTCCATGGTGACTTCTTGGATGAATGCCATCAAGTGAGGGTTTTCTAGAAGAACGAAGTCTGCTTATGTCACATGAAAACAAAAATATTTGAAATGACATTCCATTTTCGAAATTTTTTAATACAAAATTTTTGGAACAGTATTTATGGCTAGACTAGGCATAAATGATTAATTATATAATTAAAAGACAAATGCGACTAGTCATGTGCTTAATAAAAAATTATATTTCAGCTTCCCCAACACAAAGTCCGCAAAGTTTGGATAGCAATCACCAAAACCCTCAGATACACAGACGGCATATCTTCACACAGGATACATATTGGAACCAATCACCTACCCTGCGTTCAATACTAAACGGGATCATTTTAGACGAGTGGGCCAAAGAATTGGCCTCCTTATGCGAAGAACACGCACTTAGACTTTCATCGGAATACTACGAGGACAACTCATACATACGGTCAGTGGCCTTATGACTGACAGCAAATGCCTTTATAGGCAAAAGAATTAAAAAAGTGATACAGGAACGCTCGTTTGACACCAGCGTGTGATGTACATTAATTAGTGACTAATATAAAAGTAATTGTTAATAAGTTTTCGACTCCGCCCATTGCAAAGCCTAAATTTTTTTTAAATATCCATCGTCTATTATATACTCTTAAACTCTCTAAATGTATTATATTTTCATAGTACTTTAACACATTTTTAACTAATGATTTGTACTTTCGGATAAAAATAATAATAAGAAACTAAAATGTAATCATATGATCTCTCATAGTTACTTTTGTAGGGGCGGAGATTAAGTGGATTTGGGAGACGCAAGTTGTAATTTTCAAAGTATTAAGTAATACTTCATATGTCCTAAACAAAAGACCTTAATTAATCACTGTTAAATAAACAGATATAACTAAATTATTCAAAGTAAAAATAGGCCGGTTTTAAACATTTTAAATCTGTTTACCAATGATGAAGAAATACCAGAGACATATTCTTGTATTTGTTATATTAGCTCGGTTACTTACTTAATATCTATATCAACTTTGCGGCGTTGCTCTGAAATCGTGAAATTACTAAGAATTGTTCATTAATTATCAGTAATTATGACGCACACATTTATTAACTTGAATGGCAACACCTATGACGTGTTGAATTTTTATCGCATTTTGTTTAAATAGATTTTGTTAAGTGAACAAATATTTTAAGTAAAAATTATTTGTTTTAACTACATACTGCATACTTAATTACATGTACCTAAATGCCTAATTAGATGTTTTAGATGCAATTTATATGAAATAATCAAATATGCCATGAATAGTAATTTTGAACTGTGATTTTATAATGTTCAAAAATTTTATTGAATTGTAATTTATTGTAAATAAAAATATATAATAATAGAAACTATTATGAAAATTAAGCCTTTAAAGTTTAAAGTAAAGTAGTAGTAAACCTTAAAGTATAAGTTTTGACATATTTTTAATACTGCAAATTTAATAAGTCGTCCTTAGCAAATAAAACATGATTGTAAATATTATCAATGGAAATGTTTTGGTAAAAATGTTTATTACATATATTTTTCTATAACTAACGACTTAGGTTTATACCTGTTTTAAATTATTTTACAGTTGCAATTAATTTCGTTATTTTCGTCTAACGATAATTAAAATACATTTATAGGCTCAAGAATAATAATTGCAATATATTATTATTATTTTAGTTTTATGGTAATAACGAGAATTAATTTTTGTCATCAATCTTTTTTGAAGTATTCAAAAGTTAAATTTTCCCAATATTTGCTTTAAATCAGTTTTTAACTAAAAAACCATTTCATTCCCTGTGCTATAAAATATAAAGAAATAACTTTAATTTTGATATACTTCATTTATGTTTTTATTAATAAAATAATAGTAATTTGTTTTTAAAATTCGATGCACAGCGAAAAATGATCAACCTACATTAACTTAAAAAAAATCATAATTTTTCCGTCCAAGGAATAGAAAACTGTTTGGAACAAAATCGTCAAACACAATCTAGTGAGCAATTGTTATTTTTGCACCAATTATATTATACCTATTTCAGTTATGTCTATGTAAAAACTTAATATTTGTGCTCTAAACAACTTAAAATAGTCGTAGTATATATGTATATACTATATATATATATATATATAAATAACTTGTTGGTCCAAGGGATCGCCGGTGTCCGAACAAAAACTCTAATGTGGGTCTCCAGAGTCCGACACCAGGGAAACAGAAAGATTAACCATACTTAAACATCATGTAAAATTGAGATAATATTAGTCTTTAAAATAATGATAAATGTGATCACAATGTTTGCCAATATACGCGCCATCTTGTGAAGTCGAATACAAATTGAGAGTTGGAAAGTATTTCTTATTACAAAATAATGGTTGGCGCTAATTTTTTTTTATTAGCAGGCTTTTTGTGTATACAAATCGTACACTGATACAATAAGAATAAACATTGTTGCATTCTTGTTTAGATTAATGTAGAGAGATAAAGTTCAGCTAAATAAGGTTTTTATTTTCAGGACTAAGCGGCCTATACTCCCTTCTCCCACGAACCTTGAACGGCAAGATCGACCGCCTAACCCCCGACGACCTCAAACAGATGCACAAACTGACCCTATTCATAGACTCGCTCGAATTCTGCAATGCCGTAGCGCAGGTAAACTTAAAAAAAATATATGTCCATGAAAAAACTTTGAGAAAAATACTTTAACATGACCAAACCAATCATGTTATAGTTTTTAATTGTTTTTAATTAATAAAGTTATCAGCCCTTTTCTAATTTCTTCTGTATTTTACAAATTTTATTTAATGTTATCAATAATTTTATTCATTAATTCAAAATCATATTAATAATGCAAAAGAAATTATCTTTTACAGACCATAATAATCATTATTCACATATTTTCTCTTAGGTAGCTCACCCATCTATAAAGAAAGAGCTTCTCGATCTTCTCCACCAAGGGTTCTTGGTGCCTGTGATGGGACCGGCACTATTACAGGTAACAGCTACCAAACTTTGGAGGTAATGGGTTGAGTGATCTCATTCTTGGTAACATTAATGCGATATATCGACGCAAGACATATTTCCATGGATTGTATTTGTCTAACTTTTTATTTTTTTGGTAGCTTATTATCCCCATTTTTTAAATCCTTTAACCAATGTAATTATGACTCGTTTTTAACCCACGACACAGAGGAAATTATCAATTTGACGACATGTATTTCTTTTTATGCATGACCATACATAACTTAAGATAACAAAATTACTTGATTAAAATGATTCTGTTTTTTTATAGAAAACCGTTGGTCCTATGAATATTAGTCATACAGCAGGCCACATGAATTTTGCTCCAAATATTTCGTATTGATACTTGTTTGTTTCTGTATTTTTCGTTTACCTCCTCTTAGATTTGTATGAAAAATATCTACAATCAAGAATTAGTGTCATCGAGTATGTTACTTGACAATTCTTAGAACAATAATAAGAATCGGCCTGGAAAAATGTATCCGTGTATAGTTTACTGCAATATGAAATCGTTTATTTTTCAATGCATGTGTAATTAATTACGAAAGGTGTAAATATTACTTTGCATAGTAAAAATTTGCCTATGACGCCTTTTCATCGGATCTTTCTTTAATATAAACCTTATGCTTACTGAGTTTATTTAATTTATTTTTCTTTCATAATAGTTCATGGAAATGTGTCAATTGGAGTGCGGTTTGCTGCCATTATTAACCAATGCTATGAATCTATCACTTTGTTTCTGTATTACAGGTCATGCGGAGATCATCGCTAATTCATTTTGATTTGAACAACTGTAACAGCATTCCAAATTGCATATGTGTGTGTGATTGTGTTTTCTAGGATTGCATCTGTGCGTGTGAACTGTTTTAACAAAATAAGCAGCACTATACTGTAATAATTTAATAATGCGATTACTGATATTTGTGTTATTATATTTAAATATATTCCACATTTTTATTGATTACTCCCAGTCCACCTAAAGTTCAATGGCTAATCCAAATTGTACAAATCATACAACTATTTGTTGTGACAACAGATTGCATAAAAATTTATCCATGTTCTGTTTTAAACTTCATTATTCATATACACTTTTTTACGATTTTTTTATTATAAATTATCTATTTATAAATATATAATACTTCTTACTCTAGTGTATATTAATAATATTGTAATAATAACGGTTTTCTTAAGATACTTTTGTACATTTTATCGGGTTATCACTTACTAAATTATACTGACAACACAGATTAATAAATCGTGATAAAATTATTATTTTACTATACAATCTCCATTTCACTCTAAATTCGTAAAAAAACAGTATATAAGGATGTCTATGTATTAGGTGGTAACGGTTAAAATGTGCGAAAGTATCATGTCGGTTGGAGGTTTTGAAAGTGTGGAACGGTCGTGTTTCCTTCATAATGGGCTTTCGCTGCACGCGCGGGAATGGATTAGCACATTGGTATGCTGAGATTGCTTATTTCATTGGTGTTGATGTAAAAAAAATATTATTCGGAAACATACATGTGATTATTCCTGAGGGCGAAGTGATTTTGAACTTCGAACACCAGCATAACACCATGAAATCAAAACGACGGTTAAAAAGATTCATAATTTACATTTGATTATTGTGATCTTCAAAATGAAAGTAACTTCTGTTATTCTACTTCCCATAGCCTTTAATGTGATTAAAATCAATTTAACGGAATAATAATTGAGTAAATTAAACGCCTTTTTTTAAAAATCACAAAAAATTGAGTCGTAAATCAACGCGCTGAAGTCCATTTCGGCTTAACACCCCCCCACACGCGAGACCTACTAACGTGAACGCGACCGTAGACGAGAGCGGGGCCGTTGCAGAGCGGTGCAGGCGAGCAGGCCGCCGCCATGGCGTACCTGGAGATGTCGCTGCGCAGCGTGACGCCGGGCGGGCTGCTGCGCGCGATGCTGCACTTCCTCTTCACCTACGAGTACGACGGTGTCAGGGTGTTCGACGTGCTGCTGCCGAGGCTCGAAGGCAACTCGCAAGTTAGATTCCCATATATAAAACTCCTGTACCAACATAACCCCTTGTGCGTCTCTCCCGTTTTGCGAGCTCATGTAGTCGCTCGGCACAGAATGAAGATTGTAAGAATTAGTAAAAATTAACTCGGTTCAGAGATATAAATGATATCGTTATGTGGTTACATGCAAAGAAATGCAGTTTTTTTATTGTAGATTATCACTAAAATACTGATAAAACGGTTATACACAGTAACTTAATCCTTAGCGTACGCTACGATGGGTGCGTTATCAAAGACTTTCGTAGACAAGAAGATAAGTGCAGAACGATGACAACTTATATTTATTTGTTTATTTATTAACCAAACAGACAACGTCGATCCTCTTCCATAATAATAAAATAAAAACCTAAAAATAGTGCAGTCTGGATTTGTTCTAATTAGCTACGCTGAATGTTAATCGACCAACATAAAACCGTAGCTGTGTGTCGGCACTCATATATAAGAGCGCCAAATATTATTATATTCTAGGCTAGCACTTTGGACAAGCATTCTGGGAGAGCTTTAATATCTACGTCTTAATTCACTAAAAATCATGTGATTATTGAGGTCAAATGTTAGCCCATTGCCGACAAAATATAACACGCAATTTATTGAGACTCTCCTATTTAACGTATTTACATACCAACAATTTTTTTCCAGTTGTCACTGGTGACTCTGTCACTAATAGAAACCCTCATCGACTTAAATTGCGAGGATGTGATATTAGAACTAGTTTACAAGTACATTCTGAACGGCAACCATCTTATAGCCACATATAAGCACAAAGTGGCCGATCCCGCACTGTACCGGGACGCGGCGGTGGCCTTCCTAGAGCTTACACCACGCTGTCTCACCAGACCATTGGAGAAGACCAGGGCGTGGGTAAATGAACTGGCACTGAGCGGGAAGAGAGTGCTAGATTTCAGGAGAGAGGAAGAGAATAGGAGAATCAATGGAATTCATGGCGATATAGCCATGAGCAGTCTAGTTCACGAAGTTAACTTTGATTATGGCGTAAGTAATATTTCCAATTATTTTTTTTACTATTTATTTACGATTTTTTAATATGCACTCTTCCCTTACTTTTTAAATATAAAGTGATATATTATTACATATGTTATAAATACATTCTCCAAAAATCGAAACATTGTAAAATATATTTTTAAAAGTGTACTCAGTGTAATTCTTTTTATTTAGTGAATTATTTCATTCCCATTATAATAAATGTGCATAATCTTATCTGCTTTATCTGCCAATAAAAGCGACCACTTTGTATAGATTGATTAAAATCAAACTAAACTAAGGTATTTCAGTTTTGGATACAAAACATGAACAATTTTTAGTATTAGATTTCTAAATATTACAATTTATTGTTTAAGAATCCAAATGAAACCTTATATGGCAACTACCACGCCTATCTTTGCGACGCAAGATTTAAAATAGTTTCCCGAACGATCGCTTGCTCCAATTGGAGCTCAAAATACGACACCATCCTATCACCAAAACGTGAGAATAACAACTCCATGAAAGATCTGAAAGAAATAGATGGCCAGACCGCTGGAAAGGAGCAAGATAGCCTTATATCGGTTTGCACCAGCGGTTATGATACCCTTAAAACTAGTGGAACGCCGGACAAAGAGCCACACAGTTTAACATCTTTATTGGAAGAGGCGGATAGTCCCAAAAACGAGCAAAACATTGAACAACAAAATCTTAATGATAACCAAACACTTAATATTTCGGAAAGTAAAGACCACGACAGTTTAACGTCCATAGGAGAGAGCAGCGGATACTACAGCTTCAGATTTAGAACAGAAGACAATGAAGACGGACAGTCTTTCGCGGAAGACTCGTTTAGGAAGAGTTTTACGAAGGAGCTTAACGGAAGGGATTACGATACGGACTCTGCTTCTGCTAGGTGTTGGCGTGCCAGTGCTGAAACAATAATCGGTGAGTAAGCATAAACATATAACATTATATTTCTTGCCTTGGCGAAACAAAGCATTTATACTATTTTACAAAGCTGTGTTCATAAATTCTTCATCAGAGTTTCTTGCTGGGTTCTCCTATGAAGGTTAGATATGGTCTCCTATAAATGGTGAACTTATTTCTAAATTCATCTAGTGCTGGCAGTACAGTCAAATATTAGGTTTGCTTTACTTAACCTATTTGTCTTGCAACCTTCGAGAACCTGCTGGGCCTTCGGCCAATGGATATCATAGACAATTAAATATAAATAATTTATAATGAAAACACAATTAAATGAATTGTGTCTCAAGTATTCCTTTGTCGTTGGCCATATTCTCTCCCTATTGATATCTGAGCTACATCATTCACTTTCATTCTTACTTTATTTCTCCTTACATTCATCCCTTTCACTTACATTTGCATTCCCTCTCCATCAGGAAACATTTCGACATTACGTGAAATTAGTACTATTCGAATTAAATTCAAACATGTGTACATACTATGTATAAATTTTCATTTATAGTATTTTTTTGTAATTTTATATTATCATATTGGTTTTACGTTAATAATTAACTCTTTCGCAGGCCCACTATTGAGCTGTCTCTTACGGAAAGCGGCAGCCCTGCTAGAATCCGAACTGATTGTGAACTGTCGGGTAACGAGTATACTGTCAAAACTCGTATCACTACCGTCTCCTCTGCTAGCATCGCTGCTGGTGTGTCCCGGCTTTATGTTGCAGCCCAATGTGCCGTCACTGTATCAGGTCAATACAATTAGTCGCGATTGAAAGAGAATAGAATTATTGCCAAAGATTTAGTTTTATAAATATTAAATGTATTTTATTACTCACCATAGGCTTGTGAATTAAGAATAAATATTTTCAAATGAGTATATATCTATAATTTAATAAAAATGATATAAATTTTTACTTGTATTCGGTCTTTGCTTTTAATTAGTTAGGAAAACAGTTAACCTCAATGATACATAATGTTAAGTGACAATGAGGCTATAGATGATGATGAGACCTAGATGTATGATCTCGGCTTACATCTAGGTCTGATATGTATGATTGCCGGAATACAGGACCTCCGTTATGGCAGTAGATTGACATTGAAGACGGTACCTAATCAGGCAGTTTTGAAAAAATACTACCACCAATCAGACTCCGCTACCAGTTCAGTCTCAAATCCATCTTGAATGTTAATCGAAACTAAATTTCTTAAATGCTGTAAAAGTATACTTTTCGCATAACTTTTTATACGGATCTGGTTTTGATGATTTTTTGTTTAGAAAGTGTATATCTTTATTGGTCTCCAAAAATTAAGAAAAAGTTCAATCCTAAATTTGGGAAAATGGTAAGGAATTATTGATTTTATACTTGTTACAGTGTTTATACAATTTTTTTAAGTATTATTATTCTTGATCAGATCCTTCACAAGTTGAGGGAGGAGTTGGACGAGTTGACCGCCGGCTTGGAGAACAGGGACGAGCTGGTGGACAAGGCACGGGTGTACCTCGTGCAGCGCGAGATGGTACTGCTGAAGTCGCGTACGCAACCGAGTGATGATGGTAGTTTTTTTATTTTTTTACACAAGAATAGGCAAACGAGTGAGCGGTTCACGTGATGGAAAGTGATCACCCATTCCCATGATGTGTCCATGATAAACCGCATTGATAAGCATACACACTCTTCATATGAATACTCCCATCATATTCAGGAAA
>DWQX01007162.1:0-10429 GCA_018245475.1 Pharmacophagus antenor | reverse complement strand
CGGGGTTTTTAGTGGGTAGCCCCTGGGCCAATTTCCAGGAAAAGTGCCCTTTTCAGGGCGCCGGTAGCCCCACACACTCCCCCTTCCCATGGGGGTGTATGGTGCAGCAATGCATTTTACCCCGCGCAAACAAAAAAAAAAAGGTGTATTTATCATCACATATACATACATATATCACATAAACGTTCGTCGAGAAAAATTGGATACTTTTTTTAAAATTATGGATAATTTATTATACAAACTGTAACACGTTACAATTTGTTCTCTTGGAGAACACGATGAAAAAATATCGCGGTAATATATCTAACATCAACAAAGTTTTTCTTAAAGATCTTTAACTCTAAAATAAGATTTCAAAGGAAAGGTGAACAATAAAGCAAACGCCTTTGACCGGAATGAAATCATAAAATGGTTTACAAGACCAGTGCCAATTAGTTCAAACTAATCAATGATACAATATTTATTAACTTAGTATTAATTTTATAAACAAATGTAAACAAAGCACATGAATCGTTCCAAAACTTTTTTAATTATCTGCCAAAAGTAAACAATAACCGAAGGAACAATCAGACAAACCTTTACGGGGTAAGATTTCAAAGTATTGTCTAGTAATGAACGTAATGCTATGCTTTCAAAATTTGTGCGAAAGTTAAAAGATATTTTGTGTCTTGGGCGGTAAGAGAATAAGGGTCTATGTTTCCCCTGAGAAATGCTTATGCGTAGTATAAAGGTATTTTATTAATTGTAGCCTATTTCATTTTAATATATTTAGCGTAAATTGTATATAGTACTTTTATTATTATTTTCTTTATTATCTAAAATTTATACCTAATAATTAAACAAATCCTAGTATGTCCTATATGATGACTTATATATATACATATTTAATAAGCCTTCCCCAACTTGTCTACATGGTACAGCATATAAAAAACACTAATCATATTTTCTCCTTTCGTACCGGTGTTTGAAATTTTTTTAAATATTTTGGAATAGTATTAGTAGTAGTAATACATAATGTAATCTTAAAAAATTGTTTCAGCAAGTAATACTTTAATATTTATTCATATGGTACGTAAAATTTCTGTTGTCATTTGTCTTCAACATAAATTGTCTCCATAACGCTTATTACAATATCCTCCAGTAGCCGGCGAGACCTTCTAAATGAGTCCATTATTTCATTAGGTGAAATGGAGCAGCTATGAAATAGAGTAAAGGGAAATAAACGGCCTACTTGAAATGAAGACTCCGTTGTTCATAACCAGCTCGTTAATTCTGTAATTACAAATTGGAAGAGCGAGTAACCGGTAACAGATGTGCCTCTTGACTTGCGAATCTCAGGCGCTTCCAGATATTTGACGATTTTCCAACATCTTTCTTAATTACGCAGAGAAAATTGTCGTAATCAACTTTAAGATCGTTAATGTTTTCTTTATGTCGACAATAAAAAAGCAAAAGTTCTATTTTTTTTTTCGTGTAAATAATGTGAAACATCAAAAAATCGTAACTAAATTTAATTTTAGTAAATAAATTTTATAAAATGTTTCTTCTAAAATTCAACTTAAGGATAATATAAATATTATGTTTGCCATTGTACACGCATAGCTGTTAGTTTTCAATGTAATTTCATTGCACTAAAAGCTTAATTAAAAATAAACTAACTAGTCAAACAAAACCAACAGTACATCGACATGCACCCGTCGACTGTTCCATGTAAGAAACTCCGTGGAGTCAGCAAGGAATTGAATCATATAATAGTTCACAGTGCTAAATAGTGAAACACGTAACATTGCATATCCTCGTAAAATTGACGTCTTTGAATCCCTAACAAGTTTGACTCAAACGTAAATCCTTCGAGATGAGGGTTCTTGACTAGAACTATATCTGGATGAGCCAATTAATTTCGATCTGGGGGTCTACCCTTAATCTGATGGTCACTCACGCCCTAAACTTGTAATTGAATTTTAGTCAAGGAATATTTACTAACTTCCTCATCTGTACCATTACGATATTACTACGATACAGTGATTCATGGAACGTCGGGGAGAATATTGCGTTAGGACCTTGCATGATTAATAATTTAACGATTCTGAATTGGTCACTACTTTGATGGCTACGCCTGTATCTAGGGAGCGTTTACAGTTTATATGTGTGGTATGAATTTATTAATATAAAATGGTGATTCAGAACTGTAACAATGTTTTAAGGACTGGGTAGTAAGATGAAAGTACTAAATTTATTTGTTTTCAGTTTTCATTATGTAGAAGGATTGCCTCTTCGTCAGTTGAAATTGAACTTTACGTAGACGCTTTTCTAACCGATCACGTCTATCGTTTATGTGAAATCGATTCGAACGTTTTATGTGACATTTCCAACGAATTTAATAGCCGAGGAGACGACTGGACGCAGGGCAATAAACGCGAATAAGTATTTTTAAACATTGACTTATAAAATTGTATTTCCCACTAATCGTAGGTGACGTCGAAATTTGTGTTTGTTCGATATTTTATGCTCAATCTTCTCAAATATTTATATAACAATCAAATATTTGCAATTTTTAGATACAAATTAGATTGATAAAAATGACTAGTTTCATAAATTATTCAATAACTTGTAACAGGTAAGTGGCACTCGCGCGTTACGGGTGCTATGAGGACCGAGGGAAATCTCTACTCGTCCGAAGTAGATCATATAATGTTTTTATATCATGATGTCATTGAATCTCTAATTGCCTGTCACTAACCTTACATCCATTTTTGTACTAAAATCAGAATTTTTTTTCGCTAAAGCTCGATTATATGACTATTTAACCGTTAGCTTACTTACTTTCATTTCTGATGCTTTAGTTACTTAAGATAAAAAAATAATGTCATGCAAATTTTTAAGAATTATCAAAGTAATATTTAATTAAATAATACAGTAGTAAAATAAAATAAATTGTTTTTCCAAAAAGATTCAACCAATGATCAATAAAAACTAAAAAAATAACAGTTTCACCAAAAAAAGTTAACAAGATTAAATAAAACATATCTATTTTCGCATCTTTAATAAATATTTTTTATTTCAAAAACGAATCATTAAAATCAAAAAACAGTGTAGAATGTGATCATATTTTAAGTTATCACACCACATGCATTAATCAAAAAACAGGCATTATAATCAACAATTCATGACTCTCTTCCTATATTTATAAAACATCTAGAAAGGATTTTTCAAACTACATAAATGTAGAACTCTTTATCTGCTTTAAAATCACATTGCAGATACGGTGATAGATATTTAAATCAGCAAACGTAAAATGTGTGTTCCAAAACGCTAAAATCGTCCAATATTTTCGCTGTGAAACCGAAATTGTCAAAAGGACATTGAAATCGATACTGAGATTCTATCACTCCAATAAATTATTAACGGAAGGCGACGTGTCCTGTGTCGCGTAACTGTTATGCCCCGCCTGGAGAACTCTCCTGAGGGGTTCGGAGCAGCATCCAGAATAGATAAGCTCATAATCAATGCATTAGCCTGAACGTGAGTGAAAGCTTTAATTTTTATCACTATTTCTTATTTGAAAAGAAAAACTGGGAGATAATGTTTTACAGTGTGTTAAACAAAATTTTCTCTTTATTAATATTTAACACAAAGCTAACTTACCAAATTTAAGTTAAAAAAGTTGTACGTAGATGACATTATTAACAATAATTAATAGGAGCCTAATGATGTATATTTTACAGTGCCCTACGCAAAATAAGTTTTTTTTTTATGGATTATAGGTTATATATTGACTTCGATTTTACGTAATGTTAAGTAACAATGTAGTCGTAGATGAGACAATGAGAATGAATATTATAATACACACATAATCAATAATTCGTACTAATTTAAAGTTTACATCGGCGGACTCTGAATCCAAAACAACTGACTCAGGTAATAGTCGACAGTTATAAACATATTGTACGATACATTCATCATTTCCCGGTTATAATGAGAATCTGAATGTTGAACAAATATGTGATTTTAATAAACTTTGTAAAATCATTTGTTGGTATTTCGCATACATATCTCATCGTATTTAATATTACACAAAATAATATTTATCAACCTATGTTAACCTAAATCGCAACGTTTTTTTTGCAGTAAAAATATTTTGTTGCGAAATCGTTGGTCATCAACTCGGTGTGCGCTTTACGAGTATGAGCTCAATGACGACGGTAGGCCTATTACGTAAGTGAGCCGCTGTGTGCGATACACTACCTCGCTTACGGTTGGACATAAAAAGAACCACTTCAATAATATAATGAAAATATTGCACGAGAAAATCTCTGGTACATATTAACAATTAACTTTTTCCGTTGTTATTACATGTCCAGAATAAAAAAAAATGTTTTTATATAATATTGAGTGAATTCTGGTATCTTAGCTGGAGCACAATAGTATTCGCCGACACTATCTGGCGGCAGAAGAAACCATTGGTGTTATATCTCCGAGTACGTAAACAGTCACAATCGAAAGAGACCTATCTTCAGATACTAGCAGTTGATATTACAGATAGAACGTTTACTTTAGTGATTATCATACTATCGCGTTACATTTATGTTACGTGCTAACATTTACCACTAGCTGGTTTCTTTCGGATACGAAGTTTAGTTTAATGATCATCATACTATTAATATCTCATTTTATGTCAAGTCTAATCAAACTTGTGTTATCAACCTTCTTTTTAAATTACGATTATTTAATTTAATTAATTATATATTTTCACTGTGATTATTTCTTGAGTCACTAATATTATTGATTTTGTGAGACTTCGTGCATAATTATGGTTGTTGAAATTTTTTTGAAAAGTGAGAAAGCGGCCATTCGTATACTCTTATTGCGTGAGAGAACTAGGACAAAGGAGTAGTAGTGAATTTTGTTCAAAAGGTTTGTTAATCAAATTAATAGGTTATATGTAATTTTTATTTGTTTGGATCAAGGTAGTTTGATAACACTTGGTACAATTTGTCAAAACCGTGCTCCATTGTTGATTTGCTACTGACTAAGTCCTTCTTGTAATACTGTGTAATATTATTTTATAAAGCAATAGGTATCAAAATAATGAATAAACTTTATTAATATTACAATAACAAAATTTGAGAAATTGGTATCTCTTCTACTTAATTTAAACGCCTGTATAAATTGTCCTATTAACTGATCACGTTAAAATTTATTGCGATAAAAATTTAGCTAATATACTAATATTTCACAATACTTCAATGCCATTTGGAATACAAATTCGCTCGTAAATTTGTGATGGCAACGTTACCTGAATTATGTGACTCGATTTATGATGATTACTGAAACCGAATGCGATTGGATCGTCAGTGTAGTCGTATAGGCGTTATGTTCACCTAACGGTTCCGTTCATATAATAACCGAACCTAATAACGTCTGAATTTGAACGATCGACGTTAACGAGTCCGTACTGGATCTAATTTGCATGTCACTATCAACTTAAACATTCAAATCGGATTTTGTTGAAGGGACTTTATTAATTCAGTACACTTATTACGGAACGGGTTTACCGTTTTAATGTTATTCAACTTAGTTCGTATTATCCCATGTGCCGATACGTAATTTAGTGGAAAAGGTTGCGACCCCGCTAGTTTGTATTACCCCGACAGTGATATAGGGTATTAAGTTCCCTTCCCTGCCTCCCTTAACGCGTAAACAAGACGAACCTTTCTACGTATCACCCTCGCAGAGGTTAATAATTTAAGAGACTAAGCGGAAGAGCGTTCGGTCTACTTTGTGCCCCTAACTAAAATCGTTTTGTTACGATTGTTTCGATTTTATATTTTTATTCCTTAAAATTTATTTGAGCACCAGCGGTAAATTATATTACTTATATTTTAATTATAAGAAATCATTTTGAATTATTATAACCTGTATCATTTCTATTATGTTAAATTCTATGAGATAATTGTTCATTTGCGATCAATGATATATTTTTACGAATGAAAATTATCTATAAGAAATTTACACATCGAAGAAATCATATTTTTATGATTTATAAAACGCAATTTCGATTAGTAAATAATTTATCGGAATAGATATGTAATTACCAAATTATATAACCTTATAATGATATCTATATTTTGTACGCTATATGAATATAAGCTCTCTAACGCAGTAGAAATTGTACCATACCATGTCAGATAATAAACTGCCTCCATAATGCAACGGCTATCCGCTTGCCTGGTTAAACAGAGGTCCCAGGTTCAAGTCCAGGTCCAAATAAGTAGTGAAGTTTGGATGATGTGCTTAAATTACAACATAAGTTCGATTACAACATCAACTCAATAGCGTATGTTTAAATGTATATAAATGATCTAAATGAAAGTAGCAAAATTCCTGTTATTGGCCTCTTCGCATAAGCTAAATAGTTGAGCGTTAGTGGGTTACATCTACACTACAATTTTTAACTGACTTATCAATGTACCTGTAAGTAAATCGTGTTCATAGTGTTTAATTATAACTAGAATACCTTAATTTCTGCTGCGTAATGTACCAAAAATCTGAAATAGAAATTTGTGTTTTATTATTTTTAAATAATGGTATTAACTTCAATAGTCCATTTTTTTCCTAAATGATCTGAGCACCGCCCATACAATATGGTTAACGAAGTGTAAGCCGATTTGCAAATTCGATAAGTTAGGCGAAATCGCGTGGACACGTCCCAAATAAAGCCCGCTTTGATCCTATTAACGCTTGGATAACGGTTGGGATCTTGTGACAGTGCTTCTGCGTGATCCTTATATGGAGCAACCAGAGGATTTACCTTCTCCCATTTGCGCTTTTTTTATGTAATTTAAAGCAAACCCTTTCTACGTATGTGAACAATGGGGTATATATTTTGTCGTATCGATGGAATGTCAAGTAACAATGAAATGAGATAAGACTAAATAAATATCCAGATTGCTACTTTCCATTCAAAACAAACATTACTCAGAATGAAATGTATCGGCATCATTACACAAAATAATGGTTCAACGTTTACAGCATGGAAACTGAAGAGTTGAACAAATTTTGAATGAAAAGCGTTTAATCAGTGTTTAATAAATAAAATAAAGCATAAATATATCGAAAGTTAATTATTTGATATAAAGTCGTAACAAAATTAGCGTGATGTACAATCAACTGTCATGTTATTCTTTTATAAAGTTACTAATATTAATGTAGACTATTTCAAACAATTCATAGGTCTTGAAACTGTTTATTCATCATCATCATTATCAGCCTCTGCAGTCTACTGCTGGATATAGGCCTTCCCCAATGCCTTCCACCATATGCGGTCTTCTGCTTTCCTTATCCAGCCGCTTCCCGCCGTTCTGACTAAATCATCAGTCCATCTGTTGGGAGGGTGTCCTACACTCCTTCGTCGTATATGCGGCTTCCAATGCAAGACTTTCCTCCCCCATCTGCCATCGGTTACTCGACAGATGTGGCCAGCCCACTGCCACTTCATTTTGCTGACCTATATCTATATCGACCACTTCTGTTCTCCGTCGAATTTCTTCGTTTCGGATCTTATCCCTTAGAGAAATAGCGAACATAGCTCTTTCCATCGCACAAAAATGTAAAA
Source organism: Pharmacophagus antenor (assembly GCA_018245475.1). Lineage (NCBI taxonomy): Eukaryota > Metazoa > Arthropoda > Insecta > Lepidoptera > Papilionidae > Pharmacophagus > Pharmacophagus antenor. Next base: position 2,814 of record DWQX01007162.1, on the reverse strand, counting down.
TGGTAGACTTACCTAAAAAATTATACTTAAATCTGATAAGATTAGTAGTATGAGAAAAACTACATTGAATTTATTGGTTTGTGGATTACATGATGTTATCTGATATAAGAAAAAGAAATTGATAATTATTACACCACTGCTATTGTTGTAACACAAATTTTAATTTTCTCAAATCATTAATAGATATTTTACTCACTCTTAAGATATGTCGGCTTTTAACAGGTCACAACTATTGTAATTTTACAAGAGTAGTCACCATTAAACAGAGATTAAGCAATTCAATACCGAATCGGACGCCCTCGTCGGCGACTTAAGGGAATAATTGTTGGTAATGTCTGCGAGTATCGTTAATACACTATTACGAATACAAGTATATCTCTCCCTTCATAATAAAATAAATATTTCATAAAAGTATAATAATAATATTTTTTTATATATAGAGGTAGGCAAACGATCGCCCAGTTCACGTGATGGAAAGCGAACACCATCGCTATAGACAGCCTTTAAAGGTGGAAATTCTTTTCTTGAATGCTTCGTTCTTTCGGTTCAGATACCGTTCGTGATAACTGATTGCACAGAGTGATCATGTGTGGTAAAAAATGGCACTTAAAACGCACATTTGAAGATTGCCAATCATTCAGATGATGAGGATGGAATTTGGCATTTTTATATATACTACGATAGTAAATACAATGACTGGAGTCGATCCAAACAAATTCCTTGGAATACTTTCCGTGGTAGATTTTTTATAAAACGCAGAGATGTCACATCTCTTCGCAAGGCTAGAGTGTCAAGGCGATTAGAAAGAAGTGGTCAATAACGATACGAGTTTCTCTCCATTGTATGCGGTGAAATAGAAAAAGTTGGTACTGATGTGCATCCGCCCAGAAATAGAAACAGTATTCTATATGAAACCAAACTTATGCCTTATATAGAAGCAAACGGTAAGCTGCAGAAAAATACTGTCCCTCTCTACATAGTACACTAAGGTTTTTAACTATTTTAGCTTTTCAGCCATTTTACCTTTATCTTCCAAATGACCACGGAATTCAACATCAAGCGATATGTTAACGCCAAGAATCCAATGCTCGTAAAGGTCAGAAGAGTATCTAGAAAATTAAGGTAAAAGACGAGAGCTCTACCACAAAGTCATGAAAATTTCTCTTAGCATGATATTAACATGGGAGGAAAAGCACAGCCTCTGGGCTATTTGATCCAGAGTTAAAAGAACATTTAAACCGCTAAAGCTAAACTCCAAATTGAAAATGGCAATAGCATGTGTGTACATTACATATATTATACCTAAACAATTTTTGAACCAAAAATCCTATAATGAGATGTAAGTTTCCTAACAACATTTTACCTGTTGTAATAACTTCATAAAATGACAAGGAACTTTGCAACCTTATATTAGTTCGAAATGTCTATTAAAGAAGCTAATTATATACGAGCCTGTGGTAGCAGCTCATTCCTTATGCATTCAGCGCGCCTTAATGCCTTCATTACCAGTTTAAAGTATTAAGCAAACTTTGAAGCGGTGAGGCGTCTCTAAGATTTGTTTAAGTGGTTGGCGTACTCTGAAAATTGTGTGTCGGAAATTTGTGCGTAAAATATTTTTTTGAACGTAAAATCAAATTCGGTATTGTTTAAATATTTGCTATATCTATAAAAACAATAAAAAAATTTAATTGGAAGGAAGCGTCAATTGAAGAGAATTTGTTGACTGTATAATATTATTTATTTTTTTAATATTCATGTATTAATTATTGAATTGATAAAATATCTTGTTCTTACTGTTCATAAAATATATAAACTCATGCATCATAATATTTTTAAAAATTTAGACGTTTGCAGTGTAAAAATACAAACAAAGGCGGACTCTTGCCCGTGAGGGATTTCAGTAATTGAGATAGACATTTTACCAGGCAAGAAACGTACAAAGTTGTACGCTTATTGAATAATGATTCACTATACTTATATATAGTTCCAATCATATTATTAACATTCTATTGCCATTGAAAGTAAGTATTTCAATAGATAGGAATAAAAATAGTAATCATAATCAAAACATGTCGTGAATAAATCAAATCACTATAATACAGTTTACATAATTTTGTAAAATATATATTACATTTGTATCCCCTTTATAATAAACTTACCCAGTCACGTTTTGGATCTAATAAGCTCGGGTGAAATGTGAATAGCCATTATCTACCCAGATTAGAATAGAAGACGGGAAAGAGGTTTTCGTTCCTATTTTATATTTAACTCTAATTTCTAAATATCGCTTATACTAATACATAATGATTAAATATATTTTTAATTAGAGAGAAGTAAAAATTATGAATATAAAACACCACCGACAGTTAAAAGCCTCTGCTTACAGAGACTCTTATATAGTAAATTACTTATTTCTTCACTATTTAACATCTCTATGAAAAATTATTAACGGGCTGAAATTCAGTAATAGAGGATGTATGAGTATACATCAAAAAAGCCTAAGTAACACATACAAATTTAAATTTTACAATGTGATATCAGATTAAATCCATAGTATTTTCTTATTTATATTATTTTATTCCTTTTTTGATATTAAGCAACAATTGTTTTTTTTTAATAATTTTAATTTACAATAATTACGAGTATGTACGTAGTACAAAGAAAGGTGCCTAATCAACTAGACTCAAACTAAAATTAAATAATTGTACAAAAATTGCATAAATTAATACAAAGTGAAGCCTCCTCTGTTATTAAGAACTCGCTGGCACCGATTATTCATAGAATCAAAGAGACTGTTATTGATATCCTGCGGCA
>DWQX01007161.1:0-10430 GCA_018245475.1 Pharmacophagus antenor | reverse complement strand
TATATAAATCACTCAGCACAAAAGCCGTCGTCCGCAAAGGGCTAATGTTTCCTTGATATGTTAATGAAGTTATCGATAACTGATCGATCACAGCGGGCAAGTCGCCGCGCAGGGCTGCCATATTCGGCGTTCGGCCAGCACCGGTTCCTCATATTAATAGGACCGTTCCCGGAAAGGCGGGACCGAACGAGCGCGAGCGCATAAGACGCCGACGGGCCGAACGACTTTCGTTTTTTCTTCTTCAAATAAAACATCCAAACAAATAAAACATGCGTCGTCCGTCGATCCGATTCAATCGTGAATCGAAAATAGTCGATATATGCCCGCAATACATTGAGCACTCCTCTTATGTTTGTGTATGAATTTGCATAATTAGCTGTGTCGAAATGAAGGCGAAAAAAATTAAATAGCTATATCAGTGTACTGATACAATACATCATAGTTGTTGAACGTGTCCGAAAATAAAGTACACACGGCGGCCATATTTTTGAAAAGTACGATAACAATTTTACAGTGTTTCAGTTTTAATTTTTCAATGTTTAAGTTAGTAGAGAGGTAGTGATGACGTGACAGTCTCTAAGACAGCAATTGCTTAGATTATTCTAGATTAGTTCTTTTACCATCACAGTCATCACTGACCATTAAGTAATTATAGTTTTTCAATTATTTCGTTTCAAATATTTACGAAAAAATAAGCCGTGTCATGTGCCTTCAAAGAAAAGAGGAGGCTAAAACTTTCTCAGATATACACCACCCTAGGTGTTGTGGCTATCATAAGTAATCTTACCATCACACCTGTCCTTTTTGCCTAACTTCCCTATTAAAATTGGTACATAAAACTTGTTAATAATTTCCCGAGGCATAGCAACCCTGACCTCCCCCGCATTTCGCGGCATCCGCGCTGCTTGTTTTTATTTATTTTGAAGCTGTCCGCCGCCACTCGCGTACGTTCTGTTACGTAACGGCCAGTGTTGCCGAGTTCATAAAGTTTTATACTCGTTATTTACGACTGTGCAGCGATAAAGAGGTTTTTATACACTTTGTAATAGATGATTGTGTTTTATTACATCGTAATGTTATTAAAAGAACACGACATAGAAGTATTACAAGATTTTCTGCTTTTTTTGACAACTAGTCCTTATACAGAGTTAAAGAATTGTTATTTTGATAAAATAATATAATGCAGACTTACAAAGCGCAAGATATTGTCGTATTTATTTAATCTCGTCTTTAACAAATTATTTTAAATGTGTCAAATATCAAGCATAGTATAGTTATTTACCTAGATATCAGTACAAGAAGTGTAAGAAAATTTACCATTTCAAACGTCCCGCTTTCAATGTCTTCAATAATAATATTAATTGTTTCAATATTTGGAATATATTATAAATTAAATGAATTTTATGAATGGATTTCCACTATGGGCATTATTAGTAGTATAAAATAAATTTAGGTTTCAATTCTACGACCACTGGAAAATAATTCGAAATTATTAAACATTGAAAAAGACACGTTTTTCAACATTTACGTATCACATTTATTATACCAATAATAGCCTCACCCCGCTCGTGTGTTCTTCCGTCCCAGTTCCCCGCGCCCTAATGAGATTGCATTGTCCTGAGGATGGGAGAAAATACCGCCATTCCACTGCAAGTGGGTCAGCCGCCTTGCAGCCCCATCCCCCGTCTGGAGGCCATCAGACTCCACGCGGACCAGCCTCACTGTCATCATCCTGTCTAACCTTTTTAGGTGAAATGTTGTATAAGCCCGTAATAAGTGCCAAGTATTCTTTTTTTTTTTAATTTATTTGAAGGCCTTTGTCGTTTTTACGACGATATCGCCCTATTAGTGCCAAGTATTCAATGAACCAAAAGCATTTCATTCGGTATATCATCTCTTAGAAATTGTAAATAATTTAAAATGACGTTCTATGGAAATAAGACTATTTTGTTTTATTCATAATTAATCATTTTGAAATTTATGTAATAATTAGTATATTTTTTCATATGAACATTTAAATTATTTTTTCACCAAATGTAGTAAACCATCATTACATAGAGTACCATGTGAAAACAATACAACCTGGTGCGCACTAGTCTAGAAGAAGCCTAAACACTCTTCTTTTAATAACCGTCAACAAATATCTGGATGAAAACCTTAACAACAGCAAACCTTTTCAATCCTTAGCTGATTGTATTATGAAAGATGAAGCGAAGCGCTTTGTCCTTACGCGTGAAATATCAACGATAGAAGTATCAATTCTTGTTATATCTCTTATAACGTGCCACAATGAAATCATGATGTATTTACTTTTAATATACATTTTGCATTATATCATACAAGTTATATTATTCAATTTCGTGATAATTGACTGGAACGAAAACTCGTTCCATTTTTAAACCTGGTCGCAATTTCCAGCCAGTTCTAGATTTTTCGAAAATGGAACGCGCCGTTCCGCATTTCCATTCCACGTAATAAGCACTTTTCGTCGCAAGGACACTTGAATGCGAGGTTTTATTTTTAATTTTGTTTTAATTCCAACCTATTGTTTGCTAGTAATTGGGATCTAGAGTTTATAATATTCCAGATTGCGTTTTATATATATTATATAGGCTAGGAAATGAACAAGTTTTATGCGAAAAATCGATTTGTACAATATCATATCTGTAGTACTGTGAACAATTACGTAATTGTGGTGACGCATTTTAGTGTTTTGAATTTATTTACAAAAAGTATATTGATGTTAGGATAAAAAGTATCAAAATACGTAACGATTGTATCTTTAGGATTATTTTTTTTTCTGCGAATACTTGAGCTATCCATTTACAACGTGTTGCTATTTCTACTCTGAAATATCCGTTTTCTAAAATTTTATTTAGCAATAAAATTACGGCGTACAGTAAATCTAAAAAGTGTTTTCGTTGCGTTTTTGTATTTATTTTTTTTACATTGTGTGTTCATGTATATGAAGTAAAAAAAAATATTTATAATTGCCTTTTAATTTTTTATTATATGAAACCGATTTATCGAATTACTTAATAACCCATAAAGTTAGGACACGGCTTCTTACGAGGTCGCCGAAACGAACTTAGCCTTAAAAGTCTAAATTCGCTCGACGTGACCAATATCACGGCACGACATACTGTTTGTAAGGAAAAGATAACCTGACAATAAAAACTATTTTAGACATTACCACGTGTTGTTCCTAGTACATTCGCGATTGTATAAATAATTATGAGTTCATAAAGTTACGATTAGATTTGTCTCGACACACTTATATTTTTTAATATGTACCATGAACGTGTAACTGGCTCATTATGTAGTTCTCGAAATTTGGTATATGGTAAAATAAAATAAAAAAAATTAATCAATGTCAGTACAAAATTTCAATTTTTAACGCCAAAAATTATATGTGGATGGCTTTCAGATCCTCGTCGAGAAAATTGTCCAGCCGTAGCATAATAGAAGTATAAAAAAAAATAGTATAGAAGACTGTATAAACGGTCAATTCAAATGTAAATAATTTCAAAGCAATACTTAAACAAGTAAAGAAAAAACGATGTCTCTATGCAAAACGATCTTTCGAATTACAAGTATTCGCTTTGTAATCTGAAGAAGCTACGAGAACTCCCTTATTGTCATACCGAAGGAAAACATTCCTTAATCATTAGATACAAAACATTTATTACATAGTTAATCTGTACTAAGAGGAGTAAAAGAAATTAAGTCTTTGATAATGGGCTTAAATAATACTATCAGATGTTATAAAAACTTAGTGTTTGCGGAAGGTTGTCGCCCGATAAGTAAATAAATAATTTATCGAATATTTTCTATTACATATATAATATTTAACCTCAATTCTTGATAATCACATTTTGTTAAGTGGCAATAAGGTCGGAAACAGTGAAGTGTGTCGCTCAGAATACTTCTGGCTCCCGCATGCACGACTGCCGGAGCACAGCAGTGTTGTTATATCAGCAAGTACACATTGTGGGTGGTAACTAGCCAGGCCGAGTAACAATTACGTACATAAAATTGTCATTAAATTTCAATACACTAACATAAAATGATCCATTGAAATTATAGGTTGCTCATAAAGAACTAATCGATGAACATTAGTATATTAACAAATTATGTTTAAATTGCATTGTAACTAAGATATAATTAAAACTAAATACGTTAAAGTAAAACGTGAAGGGACAGAACCTTTAGTCTCTCAAAGGTCGACCAGTGTAACACTGAGACCGTCATAAGGAAACCATTCGAAGCAAATTCGGTGATGGCTATACCCCACGGAGTGTCTCACCTCACCGGGACGAAGCTACTGCGCTTATAAATAACACGTCACTCCCAATTGACCCCCCGGAAACGGATCCCGGGAGTGTCATGGCGGAGGGAAACCGACACGACCGCAATATATCCTGCGGAACCTTTTCAATAACATAAGCTTATCCCGGTGGCCTCCGATAAATTGCTTGAACTTCTGTCGAACTGCGAACGGCGCAACCCAAGAGAGGTGGCAAGAGTTTTTTTTTATCTGTTATGGGCTAACTTGCCCCCGATTTCACTCGATTTTAAGTGACATTTAAACCATAGATGGTGAAGCATGTTCACCCAGAATACATCTGGCTCACACGTGTATGACTGCCGGAACACAGCCATTCTGTGTATATATACAGCCATGTTATGGCGGCAGATTGATATTGAGGGTGGTAGCTAGCCAGGCGGTTTCGAAAAATCCTACCACCATCGAGACGCTTCTTCACATGTGGCCCCGATCGAACATGGAACCTCAGCGTTACAAAGCAAGCGGGTAAACTTTTGCGCCACGGAGGCAGTCAAAGTTTTAGTATTACACCACACGTGTCTGACTTTACGGCTGAGTGTAAACTTGAATTTTAAATGCTTAAGAATAGCTATACCAAACACATTGTCACTTATTTATCAATAGTTTAAAGACTATACATTAGATGAGCTGCAAATAATTTAACAAAAAAAGCTATTGTTTTAAGACAAGCAATATAACTGAAATAATCGTAAAAATAACTTTACATAAAGGTGCTAACAATAACTTTTTTTAGGTATCTGGCTGCTTTCAAAAGCTATATAGTTGATATGAAATATTTAATAAAAAAATTAGTTAAATTATATGCAAATAGTTTTAATACTATTTTCAAAGTGTACACTATTGTAAATTATAAGAAAAAAAACACTTCGTTAATTGCATTGTATTGCTGAAAACATTGTGAACTGGCCTTTCAAAATTGCGGGCGGGTTAAGTATCATTTGTTATCACGCGTGTGTTCTGATTGATCTTCTCGACACTTCTTGATATAGAAACATGCTGCTGCTTGCTGGGTTCGATGAATCTTGCGCTGTTAGTCTTTTTGACGACTGTTACAGCTTTATCTGTTATTAGCTCACGAATCCGGTGATCCGTGAGCTCATATAGAAACATGTTATTCCTATAACCGGATATATACTTTTTGCCATGTCCTGTTGAGTTCATTTTATGCACGAAGTCTTTAAAAATATGTAAATAACGAGTAGCTGTAATAAAAATAATGATGGAAATCCAAAATCGCTGTATCTCAACACTTGTACCACAAGCACTGAGCGGACATTAAATGAATTTATTATGACTAGCGGGCCCCGCGAAACTTTCGCAATTTTCGATGGGAGCATCCGCGTTATAGGCGCTCTCATATCACGGATATAGCGGACGGGTGACTTGACGCACTAACTGGTTAGGGCTCTTACAGCACCACGTTTATTGGAATCCATTACTTTGACGAGGTGTACCGTTGCAGGTGACTCGGATCAGGGTTCCATTCTGGGATGTATATTAGTAAGATTATTAAATGGTCCACTATAGTGTAGTTTCATGTGGGGTGCATCATAGTCCACTGAGTTTGGCAATTACGGCAAGGAGGAATTTATCTTCTAGTAAAAAGTGCTGGGGAGGGCTACGTCGCGATGACGGGGATACCAGAAGCAGCACATTATTCTAAGAGTTGCCCCCGGTACAAGGAAAAAGATTTATTTCTGTATAATCTTCTGAGATTCTTTTTTCAAGAAGATAAAGTCTAAATTAATATACTCTGGATACGGCTCACGCCGCTGTAATGGCTTCTTTGGGGGGGGGCTTTGTCGTGCGCGGCGTAGGGAAGGCGACTAGAGGGCGGTAATGCGATTGATCGGTCAAAATACGTCGGCTGCGGGCGGTCCCCTGTGCGAGTGTCGGTGGGAAAGGATAGCTTAACCAAAGATCCCCTTATAAAGACGTCACTGCGAGATTAGATCAGATAAGATGATCTATGTGGTAATAGTGCATATCGTTAAGAAATAGACGGGGAAATTTGCGATTTCACTTAGTACTATAGGAGTATTCTTTACTGGTTTAAATGTATGTCTGACTGGACACAGCAACGCTCTCATGACGCCTGGTTAACATTGACGGTGGTAGCTAACCGCGCGGCTCCGAATAACTGCCACCTTCCACATAGCATTACATATGTGGCCCGGAAATTGAATCCGGGACCTCGGCATTACAAGGGCAGCGTGTAAGCATCTGCGCTAAGCAGGCAGTCAAAATGAATTTACCTTATCAGGTCCATGTTCATTGACCTACAACTTGTTGTGGTAATCGTGTTGATATAGAAGATATTAAATCTTCCACAAAGCAGTCTAGATCTTTGCAGAAAATTCCCGAAAATAATAAATTAAATAACTATTTAAGATATTCAATAATGATAAGCCGCTACGAGTAATTTCTGTAAAGTTTCATTTTATGTTTTCTCTTTCTTCTCCCTGCGGTGGCTGATACTTCTGCTAATTATATCATTGCTGTTTGTTCCTTCATTTGTTAAATGTTTTTTATTCCACATCTTTCCTAATTTTCATTTGTTATTTTTTTGTAAATACTTGAACATTTTTCTTTCTACTCCAGATAAAGCAATAAGGTAGTGGTGAAGATAGGACAAAATAGAGAAATGTTTCCCGAGGTAAATCGTAGGCCCTAAAGAGGGGTAATTCTGTCATTTAGGGAGGAGCAACTGGTAACTTTTTAGAAAACTTAGCTTATGTTCATTGTATTTTCTGATTTTTATTTGTTTTTTGTGAGGCATAGGATAAAAATTGCATGAGTCGAGAAGCACATGGAAAAAATTATTACTCAAAAGGGGAACATTGAACCGAATAGGTTGGGAAACGCCGAAAAGTGTGATATGAAAATTCCATTGATCATCCACATCCGTAGCTTGATTTTAATAAACAGATTATAAACTTGATTAAATGCACGGTTTTTTTTATTTAAAACAAAGATCAGACGAGACGCGTTGGGCGTTCAATCGGCGGTATGCGATGCTCCCGTCAATAACAATAATGTGTTAGAATGTTTACACAGCGAACAAAATGTGCTTCCCGAAGACGACAAAAATGATTTCACATATGATATATAGCAGTATTTAAATGAAAACGCAGCGAAATACATCGCGGCTTGGTAGAAATGAATGCCGCGGTGCGTAAACTGTCGCCGGTTAAAGTAGCCCACCGTTAAAAGAATTATCGTGTGAATAGGTTAACTCTTATTTGAAATTATATGTAAGAGGGTGACAGTTAAATGTTTATTCAATCGTCAATTAATAAGAGGTACGATGTCCTAGTACCTATAAATAGAATAACAAACCTTATTCCTGTTGGTCCTTTGAATAATTTGTTAGTTCAACTCGATTGAATTTGCGCTGTCGGTGTGTGTTTGTAATCTTTATATATCTGGAAGTAGTACATGACATTAATCACAGTAATTGGTTCACGGGTACACAAGTTCATACGGTTCAAGTTTTATTGGCACCGTGACGCAATGTGTCTAATGGTCTATTGCCTTATAATATGAACCTAGGGGCACATTATTATTAAGTCGGTTACAAGTAAGTTTTGTTCGGTCCCGTCTAACTAGCATCCAACCCACGTTATCATTCTGATACATGACACTAACCATGCATTATTGTATTTAGTTAGTTATTCATATAAAAGCCGATGTGTTCTGTGCGAGTACACTTCAACATGTACAACCTGGTCACTTAACATTATGTACACTTAAGATCGAGATTTAGCCCACTGCAGATAATAAAAATCTGAATGCAAATTATAAAGTGAATGCAGTTACGTCTTCCCGAGTGTTGCGGCGGTATATGGGCGACGGTGATCACTCTCTATCAGGTGATACGCTAACTCGTTCGCCTACACTTCCTAAAAAAGAAAAAAAAAAAGAAAAAAAAAACAATGTGCAATAAATAATAAAGATAGAAATCATAACGGCCATGTAACACCAGCGCGAGTTTATCGGGAAAATGTCAGCTAATGTTATAGCTAATCATTTATATTAAAGAAAAAAACTAAGCAAAAACAAGAATCTGCATACTGAAATACGCTATAAGACTGGCGTATTTTTTTTCTCCGCTCATACTGAAGGTTAAAGCGGTTAATTGTCGCCAGACGGAATTCGCAATGATGCCTCCTATTTAAAAATAGCAGTGAATCAGCCGGAACGTAAAACTCACGAACAGAAATAAAGACCGGCCAATAAGGTCGATTGTTAGCATGTGTTCGAACGCTTCACCGCTTATGCGTTCCTGGTAACGCCGCCGTGAGTACCAGAGTCGAGAGAGATGTTAACGTTAAGAAAAAATTAAATATACTAAGCGAGATAACACGTCAAAAGCTATACGATATCACCCGCTTAGCCAGAATGCCGTGAATGTCCCAGGACTACCTATTTTATTTATTTGGTACAGAACTGAGGCGACGCACTCTGCCTCTGTCTTTATCCGATAGGAAATCTTCAGTGAGTCGAGCTCGTCTGAACATTGCGGTCATTGAAACAATTTACTACAACTTTTAACACGTTGAACCCCATGGGGGTCACCGGTGACCGGCAACTGTAGATAGCTATCAAAAAAGTTGTTCAATATCAACACTAATCAGTTATTCAACATTAACACTGTTAATGTAATGGTGAAAGGTTAAGCTCTAGTATAGTTCTTTCATATACATAAAAAGGTATATTTATACAGGAAATATCATTATTCGAATAGCAGGATATTCGTCACGTAAAATTCACGGCGTTCAATGTGTTAATGTGTACAATGAACAAAAATAATTCGATATAGCTTCATACAAACAGATTCACTTCTATGTTTCTCTTGCGTTGACGTCCCATTACGAGTATGGACGCTTTTCCGTCTACAATCACATAGTACTGTATAAAGACGGTTATCATAAGCGATATGTCGACTTTACATTTTAACTATCCTCTAGTCACGTTATTTTGTGTCGTACAAATTAGATTAAGTCATTATATATATATTATATAACTACTATAGATGTAAAATGCACCGTAAGTCGAATATTAACGTATGTATAGATTTCGTTTTATTGAACCGGGAGCGGCCATATTGGGCGAACGGATCGGAGTAGTTACGATTGGGCTGCATTCAATTGTTCGTAATGCATCCATTAGCATCATATTGGGACAGTTACGTCCGCAAATATGGAACGCTAATGCATCTTTGTTTGTGAGGCTCTCTTTTTTTTTTAAATGGTTGGATGGAGCTGACAGCGCTTTCATTTGATGGTAAGTGACGTAAGTGATTACGTCACCTCATTGTGCTTACAGATTTAACACGACAGACGTCTCTCTACCCACAACACATCATGTAACGTAAAGACTAATGTTTTTACAATATTGCTTGGTGTTACTATCCTTTAGTTTTACAGCTCTCTCTACTGACAGATTACTGTATTCTGGTTCGATATTTTCTTTAGCTACAGTATACATATTGAGTTAAGACTTTAGGACTTACAGTAAATGTTTATTCTATTAATGAAACAACATCGTATATCTCAAGGCTATGGGAGCGGGGGCGATTTGGTGGTGATCTAACGTATTGCAGGCAGACGTAACGCTGATCATCGGACTTCGAACGCCTCCGTGGCGTAGTGGGTCACCGTTCCAACGCGAAGGTTTCCCGTTCGATTCTCGGTCCATATGCTAGTAGCGGTGTCTACATGGTGGTAGGCTTTTACAACCACGCCCGACTATCAAATCTCAATGTTGGTCTGCCTCCATAACAACGTAGCTGTATTACCTATTTTGACTACATTATGTAAAGGTCATGCGAAATTGCGTTCAGTGTTAGTCGAATGTTCAAAAAAAAAACCAGGTGAACATCTCATTCGTCCGAATTGTTATATGACATTACAGCATCTGAGACAAGACAGTGACGATACATTTTAACGAAACACCGCCAGCACCGTCAATTGGTTTCGTTTAGCCGTGATACGTGATAACTCCGCACGATTTATTGTGATGATGATAATGGGTCTCACGAATCACGATTTAAGATTATAAAAGCATTTTACGGCCACCG
>DWQX01007160.1:0-10438 GCA_018245475.1 Pharmacophagus antenor | reverse complement strand
ACGTGACGTGCTCAAAGTCTAATCTCCCACACCGACGTGACGCGTGGGTATGTTAGTCCGAGGGCTCGGAGACGGTACGCCGCGGCGCGGCGCCGCGTGCGAGGCCGCCGCGCCCCGAGAGTGCATTGACGTTTTCAATGTCAACCCGTAATATTTTTAGTCGTGCGCCGCGCGTGTGTGCGTCAGTCGCGTGTACGCGACGAATATTGCGCGCGTGTGCAATCCCGCTACTAGGAAACCGCGCGGCCGGTGCGGACGCGCGGGGGAAATGTTTTTTTTTCTTTTCCTCCTTTCCTATTAACGCGCTGGCGGACCAGCTCGCCGACCGTCCGACGGTCGACGGTCAGCGCGGCCCATGGGCCCCGGCAACGCGTCGATTACCGCCCGCGTGGTCGACATTCGATTAACCTTGCGAGGAATTCTGCCGTCTTTTTTTTACCAGTTACGGACTGACTCCTCGCCGCGGAGTCGGCCTGATTTTAAGCGACGTTGGGCGGTGAATCGTGTCCGGACCAGAACACTTCGGGCTCCCGCGTGCATGACTGTCGCAGTACAGTAATGGTGAACTCTATCTGCCCAGTGGCGCGGGACTCGAACACGGGACCGTAGCGCAACGAGGCGATGGCAGACCGCTGAGCGACGCGGGCGGCCGAGAACCGACGGCGCAACACCTGGAAGTGGTCAGATTAATCGGTGTTGCGACACCGCGCACCGAGACAGTTGAAGTTACTAAAACCCCTATAATTAAATACGCCGCCGTGTCACGAGATGTGCAAACGGTGTGCAAATGAGCGGGGGAAAAAAAATGCAATCGTAAATAATGACAGTTCAATGGCGATTGTGAAATATATCACTGTGACTCGTTCTTTTACTCGACAATCGGAAATTAGCGCAGGTGTAAATAATGTCGCATGAAGCAATCCGTGTGGATAATAAAAAAAAAAGGAATTAACCGACAGGTGCAAAGGCGATATTTTCCGACGAGAAAAAAGCTAATCGAAATCTGTGGGTAGTTGTTTAAAATGAAATTCCCGTCGATGTAGGAGGGTGCTATGGAATTACCACCTGCGGAGCGGAAACTCGGACTTTGACCGCTGGGCTGGTCCGGGCCGGTCCACCGACTGAGGGTCACTCGGCGTGCGATGGAACGAGCTATGCTCGGTGTTTCTCTAAGGGATGAGATCCGAAACGAAGAAGTTCGACGGAGGACGAAAGTGGTCGATGTAGCTCTTGAAGTCGGCGGGTCGAAGTGGCAGCGGGCCGGCCGCGGCTGCCGAGTCAGCGGTGGCTGGTGGGGGGGGAGGGAGTCTTGGAGTGGTCGCGCATAGGACGAAGTTTAGGGTGCCTCCACCAGATGGACTGACGATTTAGTCAGGAAGCGGCTGGATGGGGGAAGCAGAGTAAATACTTCATTTAAATCTGCTTCATCTGCCGAGTGTAAGTTATATATTTTCTAATTTTCAATACGCCATAGGTTATAATGTGTTAATAAGCTTTTATAATTTTTCGCTTGCCTCATCTACGAACTGTTTACACTACGCGGTACCCTTCTCTCGCTCCACGAGTCCGATTCGCGCTTGGCTATTTGCTTCTTTTCACGGGCCAAGTCATCGCGCGAGTGACTGGACGCTCTCGTCGAGATTTGTCCCGGCGCGTCCAGCGATACGTCTGTTTGCGACCACTTTACTGGACGCCGTCGTTGAGATTTGTCCCGGCGCGTCCAGCGGTACCTCACACGAGACTTGCACGTTCTAAGGACGCCTCCGCGGAGGTCGCTCGCGTTTGCATGTCGTCGATTGAGCTCGAGCAGCGGGGTCCCTTACGGAACCAATTATCCGCGCAGCCCGCCCGCGGCCGGGCTTTATCGTTCTAAGTGAATCCGTGTACCCTTACGGGCCGTCAGCGGGCGGGTCGTCGCGGGCCGAGGCCTCGCCGGTCGTGAATCACGCGGGCCCGGTGGCGTTTTAATAGCGCCATTGTGCCCGCAGAACGCTGATTGTAGCTCGAGAATTGCCCTCGCGGCGAACACAACTGTTGCCCGGAGGTTTACAAGCTCTCTTTTCTCCATCTTCTATTCGGTTTCGACTCGTCAAGGGGGACGTATGAAGTTGTTGTAATGATGAAATACATTTTTTAAGTAAACATTGTCGCGTTAATATAACGGATGTGGGACTGATACAATCCGTACTGGCAGACCCGACTTGTCGAAAGTTGCCAGAGATCTAATGACTCCGGCAGAATAGGTTTGATATGTTTTGACGGGAAGATTTTGTAATTTAATTCATAAATTTCGTTATAGCGTTTTATGTTTAGTAATAAGTGAGTTGTTGTAATGGAAATAATTAAGATGGGATTGATACGTCCATTGTGACAAAAATCCCAAAAAAAATAATTGTCGATTCGAGTTCGAAAAAGTAACGTTTGTGATTGCTAAGTAATCAAATATCCTAAGCTGGGTTAGGATTGATCTGTAATTATTCTTTGTGAATGAATGAATACTTTATTGTACATTAAACAATTACATGTATGTGCTATGAGATAAATTGTACAAAGGCGGACTTATCACTTTAAGTGATTTCTTCCAGCCAACCTTTAGTTGGTAGCGGAAAATGAAAATGTAGTTGAAGTAAGGAGGGAAAATAATTGCATGCTTAATACATGTAAAAGTTTATACAAGTAATACTAATAGTACAGATAAATATAGATGTGAAATTCATTATTAATACAAATAAAAACCTTAACCTTATTTATGGCTTGTAACCAAAACATCTTGTATTAATACTAGTAAGTACACGTACATTCTTATTTACACAATAGAATCTGTGCACACAGCACAAAATTCGACTCTGAGAATTCTAAAAGAAAACTTTATTTTCGTTTACGGACGGAGTACAGAGCGCCCGCGGCCGCTCGGTGCCATTGTACCGATGTCTGAACTTGCGAAATTCAACCGGTGACATGCGAAAACCAGAAAGTCCGCGGCGGCCGACGCCAATAAATTCGCCCGGGACACTTTGAAGCTCGCGGAAAATCGCGAGAGCAATGTGCTTATACGATTGTAAGTGAAACTTGGTGTTGTTACTTGGGAATGTGATTTTGATCCGTTATCACCTGTTAAAATACTAGTGCTCGTGCGAAAAAATACTAGTGTCACTTTTTCGTCGTATGCTCGTCGACTGGAGTTTCGGTTAATTAAAAAATTCATTCGCTCTTTCGAACGGTCAGCGGCTTAAAGATTAGCACTCGGAGTCCGTAATGTTGTTTCAAAATTGAATGTAATTTCAATTATCTATTCGTATCGCTCTACCGTTGAAAATTCTCTCACCTTCGAACATTTGAAACGAGCTGAAAGTTTTAAATTTATACGCGCCATAAAGAGGTTTCATTGAGTGCAGCTTTAGGTCCAGCTGAACTTGTGTGACCTATGACCTCGCGGTGCACCCTTGGCTCGACGTGTGAGTGCATCTAATGCATTGCCTTGTTTAATCAACTTCGATTAAGTCGGTTCAAGCTAAAAACCCGACATTAACTTTTCGTTTTCGTTGGGTAGTTCAACGACGGGCTTCTTTTTACTCGCATCGAGCTGTTTGCCAACGTTATAAATAGCCCTCTTATGGTAGTTACTTGTAATTGATTTCAACGTTGGGGGAGTTTTTATTGTCGCATCCGATGTGAAAAGTTGCTTTCTTCCACTGGTTCAGTATTATATAGGTATTGGATGTTAGCTTTTTTTTTTAAGTGAAGCCACACTCCATAAATAATTGTATGTTTTGTAATTGTCTCATTAATAAGCGTTGTGATGTTTTTATTAACTAGATTTACCGCACGAGTCATTTCGACTGGACGACCCTATATAAGAAGTTACGTATACTGATATACGTTTGATATTTTTATTGTTCTTTTTTACCGACTCTGGCGACAATGTTCTATATATTTTATTGCCAAACAGGAAAAATATGAATGCAATAATGCATAAAACTAATACAGATACGAAAAGCAAACCATAAAAATGTGTTGGTAAATCTAGTCTTAACGATAGTTCTTCAACGTACACGTGAAAACTGAACTTGAAATTTTAACTCAATCGTAGCTGAAATAAAAAGTGAAATTGTTTATAACATTTTCGACGACTTGTATAAAAAAAAAACTAGTAAATTTCAAAACTATTATAACATTTCCCACTAACATCAAGCGTTTAGCTCCGTTTAAATCTAATTAAACAGCCAGAAGACACCGGGAGCTTTCAGTACATAAGTTCCATCATAAAGTAGTTGCTCGTAATTCCCATTTTTCCGGGCGAATTTACTGTGCCGGAGTCGTGTCCGGCCAATAAATTGTCCCCTCTTTGTTTAATTCAGCATCTCGGAACACGGAAAACGATAAAGTTTACGACTGTCTACCAAACTGCAGGACGCCCGGCTCGCAGCGCCACCGAAAAAAAGAAATTTCCTCTACTCGCCTGAAACTAGAATTCATCCGGGCCACAGTTTGTTTCGTTTAATGGGCGGCTTCGTTATCGGCCTCCCGGATTTACGGCGTGATTAATTCACTTACGCGTCACGTCACGACGGCCCGCGATGTTAACTTATGAAGATGTGAACTTCATCGCGCGATGTTAACTTATGAAGATGTGAACTTCATCGCGCGATGTTAACTTATGAAGATGTGAACTTCATCGAACAGCTGCCGTCGAGTTAATTGCCATCGGACGATTGGCACCATTTGCGTCGTCGATTCAGGAGCGGAGCCCCCGAGCGTTCAGTCCTGCTCCGTTAAAATAAACCTGGATTTGATCACCTGCCAAGAAAATAGTTTTACCTAGACTGCACCGTCAGAGCGTTTTTTTTTTTTTCTTCTCGAAAACGCCGCCGTTATTTTCCGCGATAATATATTGGATCTCGGTGATGCCATATTATTATCATAATTTACGGCGGCCCCATGAGTTTTGATTCGACTAACATCTCCCAC
The DNA here is from genome assembly GCA_018245475.1 of Pharmacophagus antenor. Classification (NCBI taxonomy): domain Eukaryota; kingdom Metazoa; phylum Arthropoda; class Insecta; order Lepidoptera; family Papilionidae; genus Pharmacophagus; species Pharmacophagus antenor. The sequence goes on along the minus strand of DWQX01007160.1, from coordinate 5,470 downwards.
CTACGAGATTATCGGCGGTCTTGATGTCCGCAAATTATTAGCCATAAAAATGACTCCCCCCCGTTCCTTTTTACGATGTCTTCGAGTTTATTCTAATCTAACAGACTAACTGACAGACGAATGGACTAAGGTTTTTCATGTAATTTACTGCGTTCGACCGTTACTTTACTTTATGTCGGCTGTGGGAACTGGAACATCGAGCCGAGATCGACTCGATCTAATGGTGGTCGTTCGTGCCAGATCTGTAATAATATGTAATTATTATTATGCGGACGAAAGGCTCTATACGACTCCCTAAGTATCAGTGCGTAACACGGGCGCGGTTGTGGGAGGTTCTCCGTGCGGTTCTCAAATGGAAAAAGAACATGTACGATATTTGAGTACGATATATAAAAAGAGAAACTTATCAAAACGAAATGTATTATTCGTTACATATATTTCATATATCGTTTTCGATCCGACAATGTCGAAGTTTAACCAATGAAATGACTGTAAGAAAAGAATCGGTGACATTAAAGACGATTGAATTAATACAGTCGGTTTAAAGAAAAAATTACTGTTCGCTGCCGATCGAGCAAACGAAAAGAATGAAGCGTGGTTATTGGAGAGGACTCTCGGCAATATATGTGGCGTGTTCATCAAAAACATCATTTACAGATCCGACAGAGAACTTCTTATGATGTCCCCGTTCGTACAATTTTAATCCGTCGGCATTCGGTGTTTCTATTCGCGTCCCGTCAACACTGTCCGCGGCTTCGGTTCGAAGCGAGTCGGAGCCGGCCCGATCGGCAATGGCCTTTGCGGCTCACTTTTGTTTCGAACGAAACCGGTTCCGCCGGCGGGCCGGGCGACCCGTTTCCCCGGCGCGGCACGCCCGCAGCCCGCCGCACCGCTGCGGCGCGGTTGCCGAGCGGCGCCGGTCGCGCCTTGAGCGAGTTGCACCCGACAATTCGTCAATATCAAGTTCATTGCGTTCGGCTTCGGCTCGAGTTCTTCTCTAAACGTATATCTTATCGATTTGATTGATATCTATTTATTCTCTATTATTCTTTTCGCGCGACCCGTATTTATGTTCGTATCTGTTCAGCCCTAAGGTAGAATGGCGGAGAGTGCCATTTGGCATTGAGACCATGTTATGTACAAATTAGTGCATTAACGCTTTAAAGAAATAAATAAATTTGTTACACTTGCTTAAGTTATATTCTTAACACCAATTGAGAACTACATTACAAGTTTTCGTCACTTCTGGACCAATTTAGTCGTAGTTCGGGAACGTTCGATTCGTACCGTATTTCAATTGATGTTGCGTTTTATATTTCAAGTTTTAAGTAATAAATAATCCGGGCACGAAGTTAATGCGTCGCTGCACACTTAGGAGCCACTTGAGAGTACGTTTGTGTGTGTGGCACATTTGAGGAACCAACACGAACGCATTCGTTTCATTGGAGACTCGTGATCGAGGGGCAGCTCTCCTTTCTTCAACCCCTTCATTCGTTGCCACGTATTCGGCTATTATTATTTTTTGATTTTTTTCTTCTGTCCTGTGAACGTTTCATACACTCGCATTATTGATATCATCGCCCGTGAATAAAGATTTCGGCGGACTTATCGTCTATCTAATAATGTTTATCTTTTCCTTTAAACATATTAATCTACATAATGTTGGCTGCGGAAATTATCAGCGGGTCTCGTTTTGGATTCGGGGAGAAACTAAGACGAGAATCTCGGTGAGTCGAAATGAACTCGGTTCTTCATTGTTAATACGAGCTGCTAAGAAATGGTACAACTCGTCCGCGTCAGTGCGCCCGACCGCGTATGATGTGAGGACGTATTCAAAAAGAGTGTGAATGGTCTGTTTCTAGGTTACTGCACTTTATCCTCGCAGATCAACATCACCACTTAACACCAGGTGGGGTTGCTGTGAAGCAATAACTTATATAAGTTTAAAGCAAGTCAAAAAAAAAACCGGGGAGCGTTTTCGTCGCTTGACTCTGAACACAAAATATTTTTGGATGAATTCCGAGGCCACATGAATTTTGGACGGTGGCGGTAAAGTTTCGTAATCCTAGACCAGCTGCCGCGCTCGTGTTGTTAGACATAAGTAATTTTACTAAATTTTATTGCGGTTGCAGGAACAATTAGGATTTGAAGTATGCTGTCATGCGTTAAATTTTTCTGTTTAGGATTGTAAATACCACTAAAATGACGTACCGTAATTATATTTCGTTTCAAGTCCGACATTCAATTGCGAACCCCCCGCAATAGCGCTACGAAATTAGCCCAGACGGCTTCAGGCACACAATTAGAGACTTATTGAGTCCACGCAAAAGAAAAAAGAGGAGAGAACCTTCACCAACTTGACTCTTTACCTTCGTAACGAAGTTAGTCTGGAAGTTGTTGAGACACCGGGGATCGTAAAAGTGAAAACGCTGAGATACGGTGAAAGCTTTCCCCCTTTTCACTGAAAATGCACGCCCTTTTTATTTTAAATCCAGCTTAGTCTGCACAGCTCCGCGCGCGCGGAACTCGCAGAATATGCATTCCATATGTCAAAACAGAAACGTCCTTTATTCCTTAAAAGTAGACTTTATGGATTTTTATTTCATCCTGTGAACTGTTCGCTCACATAAATTTTGGTCTTGTATTACATCCCACTAAAGTTATGTGTTCGCGACAAGTAGTGCCTCTTGTAAATCTACCAAAGTCCTAACACCACACCGATGTTCATCACAGTTTAATCATTACGCACTTCCATATTTCTAATGTTGGTCACGATATCGGCGAGATTACCTGCGATAAGTTTTAGTTAATTCAAATCGTTATTGACACTGGATTTAGTTAGCTGTTATAAAATATATTTTATTCGACCACTTCGACTTTCGCCCGAACACATCTCGGCGCAACCGTTTCATTTGTTCCATCTGAGCAGTTTTCATACAGCAAAGCACCAGTACCTCGTTCATTATCTAGATGAAACATGTAACCGAATCTGGGACTGCGCATCGCTTCCAACGGTCCTTTTATATCATTCGGCGTTAGTAAATCACCTAATGGATAAGATGCGTAAATATAATTTAGTAATGCGCACCGTTCCCTTTTCCAAAGCCATCGTAACGCGGGGTCGGGCAAACATCTAATTCCGCTCCCCCGGGGGCTTGGAAATTTTCTCCAGGAAATTGGGCAGGGGATCCCGTTCGTTGGGGAAACGTTGAAATAAATATAAGCGATATTATTACGCGGAGCGTCCGTCGCCTCGCAAATTGTTATGCCCAAATGAACGTGCTATCGAAACTTTCGCACTTTATTTACTTCTTCATGAAGTATTTCAGTGACGGCGTCAACGTTTCTGAAATGTCCATTAGGAGATGGTTCAATGATGAATCTCGACCTGCGTTTTGTTTTTTAAGCTACATTCAAAACCGTTCGCCTGTTGAAATCTATATCATTGAATTTGTTAATAAAAGACTAACACGGCGCACAACGGATCCACGGCAACTATTAATCAAAATTGTTCACATTATAACCGGCGTTTCAGAAATATTATCTTGAATCTTAGCAATGAAGCGTTTGTTTTAAATTTTGTTATCGTCCGAATGAGGGCATAAGTAACTCGATCAATATACCACTTGTGCTTAACACAACGATTCTAAGCAACTTTGTTATTAATATTTATTTTATCAATGCGAATTGGTTATTCGTAAATATCATCGGAGTACGAATGATGTATTGCACAAATCAAGCACAAAACTAATACAGATACGTAAAGTAAACCATGAGAATGGGTCGGTAGATCTAGAATTAACGGTGATAATATTTGTCCGTTACGGTTTCATTTTGTCTTGGGAAGATTTTTAGGGAAAACTACGAGGATCGAATTAAAACATTTACATTGCGAAGAGAGTAAAAAAAAAAAGTAGATATTTATCTTTTTTCTTTTCTACAAAAAAAAAGAAATCGAGGCTTTAAAACAGTGAAACTAATGGGATGGTGTAAAGGAAGCAGTAAAGTACTTTAACAATGTAGTGCAAATACAAAATACCTTGCTCGCACCCTCGTTTCGCGTGCTTCGGACTAAGCATTCCTGTTTAACTTGAAATTTAAGCTTCAAGCGACTGGCCGATGGATAGACTGGAATATTTAATTTGAATTATATTCTTTAGTCCCTTCTTAAAGTATAACAACTTTAATATTTTAAAATTTATTAACGCATTCGTGATTCTCTGATTAATAAAGAGCTTATTAGTAATGAGTGCAGGATATAAAATACTTTGCCATTTAGTAGTTCGTGGAGATTATACTTTCACTGCTCGGTTATGGGTAAAACGACTCATTTGCAAAGTCTAGGTTAGTTTGTAGAGCCCGGTGGTCAGCAAGACGCGCTATCTGATGTCCCAGATAAGCGTCGGATTCATTGAGTTCGTACAGCTATTTGTCTGTCTTCTGCAACTCTTTGGACAGGTACGAAATTAGAATTCCAATTTATTAAGGCGGGCCGCTATTTAAATGGTAATACGCACGAATACATTGTCTTATAAAGTCGCCGGCTCTAATTTAAAGCCTCCCGCAACTCTAGACGGGGTACGTTAAGAGCCTCGGAGCGGTCCCGACAGCTCCCCAGTACCCTGGCACAGCTCTCGAAAGCCTAAACCTTGTCAGAAACACTTGCGTGGTAAAATTGAATTGTCTATTTGTTCTTTATAGTGCAACTTGTGCACGTTTAAGCAAAAAGGCTTGTTATGTCGTCGTAAACGTTCGCGGGAACGAGGTTAATGTATACAAAATGTTTTAATATTACGCGCTAGCCTTTATTCGTCGCTCTATCTATTCGCCCTTACCTTTCTCTGGGTTTATTGTTCTGGGATTCTATGTTCAGATGTTTAGAACAAGTTCACTAAGATTCTTCCGTTTTACATTTTTAGAAACCGTTTTTTTTTCAGCGATTTAGCTGGTATCCTATTCAATCGTACGGGCTAAGTTTTCGATTTAACACTAGATTTACCGGATCAGTCGTTTCGACTGGACGACCCTATATAAGAAGTTACGTATACCGATATGCTTTTGATATTTCTATTATTTTCTGTACCGCCTATGGCGACATTGTTCTATATATTTTATTGCGAAAGGAAATATACGAATGCACAAAACTAATACAGATACGAAAGGAAAACGATGAAAATGTGTCGGTGAATCTAGTGTTAAAATATATTCCAGAGATCAAATCTTTACTGCATTTAAGTTAGTGCTCTATTGGCGTGGTCGTGACCGATTTTTTCGTGCATCGGAACAGTGACAGTGTCCCGCGTGTGCCCGCGGAGCGCTTCGTCACCGCCGGCGGCGACGCCGTTGTGTCTTCACCGGGAATAGCGTGACGCCGTGTCACGAACGCCGAACCCCATGGACGCCAATTACCGTATCACTCCCCCACCTCCCAGCCGATGCGAGCTCCGTCTAAACGCTCTTTCAACGCGCC
>DWQX01007159.1:0-10439 GCA_018245475.1 Pharmacophagus antenor | reverse complement strand
GCGGGGTTTTTAGTGGGTAGCCGTAATGGCGCCCTTCTCAGGGCGTCGGTAGCCCCACACACGCCTCCTCCTCCCACTGGGTACGGTGCACCAATGCATTTTTCCCCGCGAGAACAAAAAAAAAAAAAAGTAGTCTTAAACAAACAATTTACAATAACTAAACACACAGTTCGTGAGGTCTGTGTTTATTAACCCTTTGATTACTAAATTATTCGGAGACTTTTATGCATATATAACGGATTTAATTTGTTGCGATTTGGATTCATATGTAGGAGTAATTCATTTTATTTGGAATATACTTATATTGGTGATATAAATATATTTTTGAAAGAACATTTCAATTACAAAATGTGAATAAATATATAATTGAAACAAAATCGCAATATTTATATAGAACAGGAACGAACTCAAAGTCTAATAATTTTGTACCGTGTGGTATTTTTCAAAACATGTCGTTTTCATCATTTTCACTCTCTAATTCACTGTAATCGCTGTTATCATACAGCTTTCATTCTACTTCACTGGAACTATCATTTTCGCTGTCATAAAATGATTTTTTTTAATTCAGACATCTCAGAATAGCGAATCAAAAAGAAAAGGATAAAATAATAATTATTTGCAACTGTAAGATGTCGAAAACAAAGGTTAGGCCATTGTTAGCGATCAACGCCAACTATGTGGGGTGGCGCAAAAATCAATGCCACTACTCAAATTCAGATGACGAATCTCACTCGTCAAATGTACTCAAAGGATTAATAATGTTTTTTTCATTCAACGGGAACAATTTCCGAAAATAACTGTAATGAAAATACTCTTTCTATAAAATTATGTAAAGTATAAAAAAATTAGAGAAGGGAAACTGAATAGAGTTTTATTGATTTATATATAACATGTGACAGTTATAATAAATACATTTACGTTCCTTTTTGGAAGTTTGAATTGCAAAAAATATCGTAAACATATCAACAGTGAAAATAATTAAGGTTTACATTTTAACGTATTATAAACAAATCGTTAATTATTTCCAGGACAACCGCACCCCACGTGCATAAATATGGAGTGAGGGAGACAAAAAACTTTGATCTCAAATTTTTTGTTATGTTCAGAGTTCTTTCAATAGTACTTCCTGGTAGGATTGTCGTCACCACGCGTTTCTGATTCGTAGAGAATTTCGTGTATTAACAAATTTAAAATAATAACACTTAATAAATTCTACAGATATTATAAATTTTATGCGCCCGTGTTTCTCATAGTTAATAATATTCAGGCATCACTCTATTTTTTCAATTATAACTTATCCATTAATCACGTATATTTAATTTAAAATTTACAAATGATTCTTAGACACAACTTACGTTGACAATTGTGTCACAATTGGTAAAATAAATTAATATTTGATGTGGCTTTTACGGGGAATACAGTTTACGTTTTAGTTTTTGATAATCATCCATCATCATCAATCCTTAAAGAAAATAATGTTACATGATTCACAATAAGTATTATTCGAATCAATAAGTTTTATATATGAGGTACGATGGAGTGCTGTCATTTTTTCGCTGATTAGGTAAAACTAAAATAATAAACAAATGAACTGGTGAAAAACCGCAAATTAAAAATCTTTCGTTTCTGATTTTGGTCAGGATTTGATATAATTTCATTGTATCAACCAAAATTGGACAAACAAAATGTTTCTTCCTCGGCCTTATTTACAATTCTTATTTTTAAAGTGTCCCAAAAATCCTGATATGAAATACAAATTCATGGTCACAGTAGGCATGATAGATTAATGATATGATGGGCCCGGAATAAATTATGAGTGTCATTTGTCGTTTACAGTCAAAATAGAGGATTATCGGGAAGAAATCCGACTCCTCCCCGTAGGCGGGCCTTCCTCGCTGTCATTAAAAAATTGCTCTGTCATTAGGATATTTTGTTAATTATTTGATAAGGAAGACTTTGACAAACTTCAATATGACATTATAATGTATATTTCGATACTTCTTAGAATTAACATAAATATATAAGTTAAGACTTGGATTAAAAAATTGAAAATGCCCGTAAAACATTGGGTACAATGCAATGTGTCTATAGTTGTAATAATGATTGTATAGCTTCTACACATCATAATACAGCTGGTTTTTATTTCATATTGAAAAGATATAAATACAAAATTGTTAAGACCTACTTAACATTCTTTCTAAAATAATTACCATTGTTAGTTTTAAGGCCAATGTTTAACCATCATTTTATTATAAAAACTTTTTAAATATTTTTAAACAGTTTCTATTTAAAAAAATGTGAAAAAAAAATTTAATTAATATTTTGTATTTTAACTCTTAGTACGTTCCCTTATTGAGTGAGAGTCAGAGTATCTAAGCTCGGACAGAATAATCTAGTTCTTTTATGTATAACTGCTGGGAGACTGCACTTATAGCGACAGTTTTTCTTTGAGTGTGAAAGATATTTAAGCGGTTTCTAAAAAACTCTACAAACTAGGACTCAACCACTTAAATGGCTAACCGAATCATTATGTTTCAAGGCTAGTAAAACATGTCCCATGGAGGTAAATGTAGGAGGAGGTAAAGGAGGACTTAAAGTCTATGTCCTCGAAATATACCTTACTACTACGGCGGCGCAACAACCCAAAGTGAGTTTTGGCCTCCGACATTAAATCATGCCATGCCTCTCAGTGCTGTGATAACACACGCTAGTCCCTTTGGCAGAGGTTGAGCAGATCTTGAGCTACACTGTGTTTTGCGCGGTATCTAGGACGTCCATCCAACCGTTTGCGATTCGGTTGTTTTAAGTACGCTTTCTAGAAATATTAAACAAAACACATTGATTGTTGTTTATGATCAGTCCACCAGAGCAAAGTCAGCAGCGGGTTGTAGCGCGGCGCCGAGAGGTGGCGACGGCGGAGCCCTGCGCGACACTGGCGCAGCCCTACGCAGCCGAGCCGAGCGCGTGCGGCCCGCTTTATGCGCACGCGCACACCGTGCGGTAAGCTAATATCTAACTGTACCTATACGATATAGATACAGTTCATTACTTGCTGAACAGTCTTTGTAAACTGAAAAAAATAAAGTATTTATAAGCAATTACTTGTTGTTACTAGTAATTAACCAGTTTTATGACGATAGTCGTCATTCGCAAAATACTACATTCCATTAAAAAGACACTTTTTTTTAAGTTTTTACAGTTTTATTAGGTTATATCCTTAATATAGATAGGCACCTATATGAGGGATATTACAATAAGTTACACGATTTAGTTTTCACTACATTTGTTTGTATTTTTTTTTATTTCCCCGCCCGCTTGGGTAAGCGTAGTTTTTTTTTTTATTAATACATCTAAAATTCAAAATTGTTACACATACTGAATATATCAGTTTTGAGACGAAAGTATCAATAAATATTTTAATGTTAATGTACTTTTTGCGAACAGATCAATAAATAAAATTCATGTTCAGCCATCTACATTGCTTTACTCGTAGATTGTTTATTTAGACATGTCTTTCAAGTCTAAATAAAAGAATGATTTTTTTCAGATATCAACCACACGCAGGTCCCAATAGTGCTTACAGTGCGTACTATGCCCACAGATAGATTATAGATTTCAACCGCAGAATAGGTTTGTGATATAGTATTTTATTATAAAAATATAAACCAGTATGAGCTGTACTAGGAAGAAGTTGAAGAAAATGAACCTTTTATGGGACTTTAACACAGTGTCCTTGGTAACATTAAGAATGAAGTTATTGACTAATGTTAATATTTCCGCGAATGCTATAAAGGTTACTCTATTGTGCAATTTTAATAATTTATGAACTGTAGGCCGTAAGTGCGTTCGGTGACCAGATCTTGACCCGTTTCGCATTGGAAAAATTCGCTGATTTTTTAAATAAAATCGCGGAAATTTTAAAGCCCCATGTTCGTTGCCACGATGTGTTACACACGACGACGTTCTTAACGAAAATTGAAATAACGATTATCATACAATGAAGTTACCAACAAATCTTTTTTCTCCTTCCAACTCTTAAAATCTGGCTTAAAATTTTTTTTTCTCTAATAGGAAAATCTTTAATTTTGTATTTAGCAATTAGTAATTATATTTTTAGAAGGTTGCATAACTTAGATACGTCACGTTCGTGTTGTACGTTTATTTCTTAAGTTACTATAACTGACCAGTTTTACACATAGGCAAATTTTGCATAAACTATCAACGAATGAAGTAAGTAATTTTTACTTATATTTTATTATATATATATATTTTCATTTAACTATAAGAGGTTAGGCAACTTTTGTCATTTTAAAATGTTACCAATACATTTATTATAAAGTAAAGTAAGAGTAACTTCATTAGATGCATTCAATTCATTTGAAATGAAAATGAACATTAGTGCAATGCAATCGACGTGCCAATTGTAACCAAAGGATATTTATAACAATCAAGATTTGGTAAATATGATTGTATATTTATTAAAATCTATCAAATAAACTTGAATGTAAAACGAAATGTCTTTTATTCTATGCTTATCAGCATTATTTTTTTCTATTTTAATCTATATCACATGGATTATTCAAACTAAAAGGAAGTAGTACTGCATTTGCTGTGGTAAGCTTTCAATTTGAGGGGTTCTATAATGGCTTTTCTCGGAAATCGTGTATGTCGTTACGTGATTAACTGAAGCGGATCCGGGTTCTGCATGATCTACGTAAATTTTGGACGAAATAGTTTCTTCAAATTCTTCTCCTACCAGTTCCGGTTCAGGTTCCAGAAAATCGTCTATTGGTATGATATATGTGTTGGAAATGGGCTCCATAGAACAGTAAGGGCCATAATAATCTACTGGATTATAAGAAACTGCATCATAGAAACTTTGTTTAGGACTAACTGAAGCGCTGCTGCACTGGTCTTTAACCGATGGTGGTGGGATTTGGGTTTCGTAAGGAATACTGTGGTAATGTGTGTAACCTGCATAAGGATCTGCGTAGTGTACATGATTAAGTTCAATGTGTAAATGTTCGTCCATTTTCTGTGCAGTTACATTAACTTGTGTATCATTTCCAGAAAAAGGAACAAAGTATATAGCACAAGTTTCATTATCAGGTTTTTCAATTTCTAAACATTGCCCTACGCTTTCATTTGAAAATGAATATTGTGTTGAATTCTTTAAATCGCAAGCATCTTTCAAAATTGTCGTAAGTTCTTTTGCTTGTTCGTTAGCGGCCATAGCTAGCTCTGATAGAATTTCGGTATCAGGAGAAAATTCTATTCCATATTTATCAGCTATTTCCTGAGCTGACATCATTTTTTCAATAGCAATATTCTGATATTCATTATTTGACTTAATATGCTTTAAAAGTCTCCAAACAAGCTTAGTACTATCCATAGGAGTATCAACTGATCTTTTCTTCCTTAGCTTGTTATCTTCATTATCATTATCGGTTATGCTCAACGCGTAAGTGAGAAGATTAGTCATTTCGCTCTGGATCGCGTTTGTAATTGATGTTGCCATTTCTTTGATCTCTTCTAATTGCTCCTCCGGCGATTTTTCTGAGTTCACAACTTGAGCCATCGATGCGGTAGACGACGTAGGAAACAAATTAGTGTCGGATCCAAAAAATGTATCTATCCATTCCTTTTTTGGTTCCGGCAAATCTTTGGTTTCGTCTTCGACCTCAGTCGAGCTATATAATTCAGTTTTGTTTTCATTCTCATTTATTTCTATTTCGGCATAAATAAAAGTACCCTGTAAAATATTCAAATAGTTAAAATTCTGTATTGGAAAAATGATGTGTATCCAAAAATAAAATAAAACAACTGATGATATATATTTACCTGTACTAATAACACTAATATAAAATGAAAGAGCGCCATGACGAGGAAAATGTGATGCTTGTGTCTTTCGTTCGTATGTTTTATATATAAGCTTATCATTTAATTAGGAAATAATTTGTTAAGTATAGTACCAATGATACTTGCGTTACTTGACGATAGGAACGCTTGCTTGAGTTAACACTTTGTGTAATATTACAAAATAAGTGTAATATGATTTTAATATTATGAAATTATAATGTAAAATATTAAGTTATAAAATATTATGTGCTGTAATTGTTTTGAACAATAACGAGAACGAGTGGAATAATTAAAAAAAAATCAGGAGCATGTGTAATTAGTTATTAAAATTATTATTTTTAAGAAAAGTTGGGTTCGTACAAGAGAACTGTTTTTATCATAATAACGGTAATTTATTTGAGGCTCTTCAAAAAGAATATTTGTGATTTTCTTGGACCATAGATCTATATCTAGAATCTTCTTAAAGTTTGTTAGTTCATAGCTTTGAGAATAACCTAGTAAATAAAAGTCATCAAGGATAAAATTGTTAATAAAATTCGTGTGTTCACGGTATTTCAGGTTCTGATTTAATTTAGATAATTGCAAACTTCTTTAAAAAGTATTGATTTTTGCATGTTAAACAGTCATCATTTTTATTAAATTTCGAATATTAAATATCGGACTACTATGTATTCGGTTAAATAATTCATAAACTTTGTACTAAATAAACGAACATGTTAATCATCATCATTGCACCAAAGACTGTTTTGCTTGGCATGCCATTTTCTTAAGCATCTTAACACCGGTCAGTTCTGTGCTGCTAAATCCTTGGTGTTTCCTTCAAATTAATTGTCATAGACATGCTAATAGAAATCCACCAATGTCAATTTACCGCCGTAATAGCATTGCTGTGTTCGGGCAGTCATGTGAGTGAGTGTCAGACGTATTCTGGACGAACGCGCTTTTCCAGCTATGGTCTCATTGCCAGTTAACATGAGATGAAATTGAGGTCAACTGTTAGCCTATAACGGATAAAAAAAAAACTCTTTCTCAGGATTAGATAAAAGGGATTAGAATAAAAATAATTGAAATTGTTATAATTTATTATATCAATTTAAATAATCATAAATTAAGTAATATTTTAAGTGTAGAGAGGTGCTATTGGTACTAATTCAGAGTACCTCGTATTGGGTAGATGTGGTGAAGATGAATATGCATGGGGTGGTATTGGCGCAGGATATGCGTAGAATGATGATTGTGGGGGATATTCAGGTACTTGTGCATAAGGTGGTTGGGGAGGATTCGATTGATAGGTTCTTGGTGGGTAAGTTGGTACCGTTGGATGAGAGTGTTCGGGATATGAATATTTGTATTCATAAGTTGGAGCCGTTATGGGGTAAGAATATGCTGGCGGATATGGTGGCGGTGGTAAAAATGGGGGGGAAGTAGCCGGTGGCGAGGGAACCGGTATGGGAGCAACCGGTGGTGGAGGTAGTGGAGGAGGAGAATACGGAACAGGGGGAACCTGTGGAGGTTTGGAATACGAATCATACGAATGTGTAGGAGGCCACGGGTAATGCGTTGCCACTGGGTAGGTATATTCCGAAGTTGGAGACGGAATTGCTGGATAATAGGAAGACGATATCATCGGCGATGGGAGCACTACAGGAGAATAAGGCGGTGGTGGAGGGACATATGCTAATCCAGGGGGTAGCGATGGTGATACATAGATAACTTGTGGTGTACTTGACGTCATTATCGGCATTGGGTATGCTGGCGAGTAAAATGGCACCTCGTAGGATATTGCATTTGGTGCATATTCTGAATTAGATGCTTCAGCGCCGTTTTCCATGGATGTGCTGGACGTTTTAGGCTTCGCAAAGATAGCTGCAAAGTAAAATGTTTTAGTACATAAACATGCCTTTGTACTATAATTATATGCTAGCGAATAAGTCTTACAGGAAGTCGCCTAGTTAATTCTAGATAGGAACAAAGTCTTATGCATTAATAAAATAGTAATAAGAAGCATTAAAAAAAATTCTGAGGTAACAAACTCAAACGCTTTATGTCTCAACGCATAGAGCACAATGTTCTGTACAATCGTCTAATCTAACTAGAAAGTATAAGCATTCAGTGATTTCGGACGATTTGTTAACCTCAACATATAGTATTTATAATAACAACTTTTATGGAATACACAATACGAATATTTTGAAATAAACATTTACATTGCTGATCAATGTTTACTGTACTGTTATTGAAATACGTGAAATGCAATTATTTAATGGCGTACAAAATTATTTAATGTCAGCTGTTATGATTATAATACTATTGTTTACATTAAAGTAGATCAACTTACATGATGAATAAAGCGCTTCGATCATCTGATTCATTCTTTCGTTTAGCGATGTCAGCTGAAAAAAAAATGTGTTTTTAATATTTTTTTTTAATTTTAAACGATAACGGTATAGTGTTCATCTCATTTTAAAATGTGAAGAAGTTGTGTAAGATAGTTTTTGTTTTCTAATGTCCATTATAAATAAGCAATTTTTTACTAATACTATAATTTATTACTAATGACATTGTGATTAATCATTTCCTATCTCTTAAACGAGCATTACAATAAGTTTAAATAGTTGATTCATCTTATCGTCCGCGAAGGACGAAAAAGTTTGGTCTTCCCTGCCAAAATATTTATTTGGCGGCAGGAAGAATTTGAAAGATATTCTCCTCTTGAAATGCATTTTTGACTGATCCCGTGGAACAGTGGTTTACCCGCTTGCCTTGTTAAGCAGAGGTTCCGGGTTCTATTCGCTAGCCAGGGGAGTAGTGGAGTCTGACTGGTAGTAGAGTTTTTCGAATTCACCTGACTAGCTTCCACCCTCAATCTGCCATAACACCATTGCTATGTTCCGGTAGTTATACAGTTGAAAACTTTATGTATTCTGGGCGAATACGCTTCACCACTACGGCCTCATTGTCACTTAACATTAAAGGAAATTTAGACTATGTGTTAGCCCAAAACTGATAAAAATACGTTAGGGTTATCTGGGCTTTCTATCCATTGTAATGAATTCCGCGTGTTGTAACACGCGGAATTCGTAGTGAACGCACCGTTAAATCATTTTGTCGAAGCACATGCCACGGGTTAATCTTCCCTAACACCACTACAATCACGGAACCATTTCTCAGCGTGACTAGCTCGTATTGTTCTCCTCTATTGTCTACGACCGTCAAGGTAGATATCAAATGTTACTTTAATAATGCCTCTTACAACGAATGTTGGTTGTCTGCGGAAGAGGCTTTTTTGACAGCTGTGTTACCGTTCTTCGGTGAGTTTAATAGTGACAATGCCATTGGCACGTTCCCCGTCACGTGTCGTGGCTTGATAGTCAAGTTTAACGTGTACGATAAGTGGTGCACCCAAACATATGTATTATAAACGCTGAAGACATATTATCACAAATTTGATGTAAAATATATTTCACCGATACCAATTATATATACAAATCTTTGGTCAAAAAATCTTGAGGTCTGTACGACAAGTTGGACAACAACGACTTGACAAGGAACATAAAATTTCGTGCGGTGTTTTCTTTGTGCGAACGATATGGTCATTTCATAAACAATTACCCGCGACTCCAATAACGTTATGTATTGTGACATTATTGTTATATGCAAAGGTATTCTTTCCAGGTGATTCTGGTGACAGTCTTATAGCAAGCGTTTTATAAAGAAACGAAGTCATACCTGCGTCTGTTGTAATTTCTGACATGGCGTCGTCGGTGTCGCATAACTCAGACCTAAACACAGAGCACACAATTTTATTACTATTATTAACATTTTCATCTCCTCTGTCGATTAATAAATCTCTATTTTTTTTTGTTGTTAATAGAAATTAACGTTTGAGTACTCCATTCCATTCGTAAAATTGTGCACCTTTGTATGGTGATTTGTGATATATAAATAAAATCTATTTTTTAATCGTATCATAAACGTGATGAGACGAGAAACGAATCGAGAGTTATTTCGATAAGGTCACATAACGATAACGATTGTTCGATAAGGACCATTTAACATGATTAAAGATTGATTCAATATTGATATTAGTCTCTATGATGTAATTATTTTAGCGAAGAATACTTTTGGATTTTCCCAGTAACAAGTGAGTGAAATATGTTAACTTAATTAAGTATTGAAGATAATAATACTATTTTACAAAAATCAGACTTACCTAGGTAATTGACACTAAGTGAACAACATGCATTATTAATCTGAAGATAATCCTACTTGTCATATATTAATCCCTAATACATGTCAATTAAGGTTGAATTTTCTTTGTATTTTATACCTGACAAAAAAAAATCATTAAAATCGGAAAATTCTAAAATTACGCAATGAATTTAGAATATTCTTGTTGTTAAAAAGACATATTTTTCCACTGAAAACTAGTATTTTATAGATGATTGTATTTTAAATGAGGATATACGGGTTATGAGGAAGTCGTGTCACATACGAAATTATGAAGTAACGATATATGTGAGATGTTAATAGTATTTTTGTATTATTTTACAATACAAATAGAGAAGGGATATGCAAAA
>DWQX01007158.1:0-10441 GCA_018245475.1 Pharmacophagus antenor | reverse complement strand
TATATATATAGAGAGAGAGAGAGAGAGAGAGAAGGAAAAACTCAACCTTCTTTTTTATTCTTGTTCCCGTGTCTTGCGTATACAGGGCCTAGTAATTTCCATTTTCATTTAACTCCTTACAGCTAAATCCCGCTTTCGCTCCTTCATCCATTCACACTCCTCGCTTTTGCCCATTTCCCCCAGAACTCACCCTTCGTGCTGGCATCGTCGACCAAGTAGACCTCCTCGATGAGGAGCTCCGGCGACCTGTTGATCACGCTGTAGGCGGTCCTCAGCAGAGTGCTCCAGTGCTCGTTGTGGAACGGCACCACGACGCTGACCGTCGGCAGCGGGGCCACGTACCGCTTGCGCCCGCAGCCCGGGTGCCGCAGGTCCGGCAGCGAGCGGTTCAGCGCGATCCGGTCGCTGAGCGCGCCGTTGAAGCCGTTCGAAGCGTACAGCCGCTCCTCGAGCGCCGCCTCCGAGGCGGGCAGCCGCGCCGGCGCGCCCTGCTCGCCTATCCCTACAAGGTTGTAACTAATGTTTTTTAAGACGCATTTTTATTCATCGATTATGAGCTCTCTGAAAGAGACCGCTTTCAGCAATTGGACCGCCTTTTTTACTACCGACGTATTCTTTTACTTCGCTGTATTTCTAACACTTACTTTCTTTTATTTTGTTTAATATGTATATTTTTCTTTTCGTTATGCAATAAAGACTATTCTATTCTATTCTAACTCCTGGCCTCGATTTCGATCGCGCAATAAAAAGCCCATAGGTAATGGAAGCGTATTCGCCCAGAATGCTTCTGGCTCTTGCGTGTATGACTGCCGGAACGCAGCAAAGCTTTCACGAGGGCATGTCGACATAGAGGTTGCTAGCTAGACAGACGGCTTCGAAAAACTAACCACCATCCAAACTTCACCACACCTGCGCTTCGGGAATCGAACCCGGGAACTGCACGTTATAAGGCAATCGGGTAAACTACTGCTCCAGAGAGACTGTTCAGAATCGTATTAAATAAAAGCATGCTATTGTCTTGATGATTATATATAGGATGAAGAAATTAATTGCAATAGCTCGCGGATCACCGGATTCGCGAGCCGGTTTCGATGAAGCTGTAATAGTAGTCGAAAAGACTAACAGCGCAAACTTCACCGAATCCAGCAGCAGCAGCAGCAGCAAATTATTTGCTCGTTTTCAATGGTCTGTGTTTTTATATTTTGTCAGATCACAAAAAAAGGACGAACCCCCTGCCTGCTCTTTCTTGCCAGATCATTTTAGAGTAAAACGCGTTGCGAACTGACACTAATTAAAACATAAGGTTTTAAAAAAAAATAAGAAAACACTCGTGAACGGATGCCGCTTGTGGTGACTGATCATTACGTGATTGTAGTTTGTATATTTTAAGATAAATCTGTTTTTTTTTTCCCGAACACTAGTTTTCTACATGGTTCCTAATTTTCGTTTATATTATTCTTAAATGCTAAGAGACGGCGTGCAGCTGCCGGGTTTGTAGCACCCGTTCTCCTCTACAGCCATAACTCAGGAAGGGTGGTGAATATGGATGCTGTCTTTATATAGTTTGATGTTGAAACTACCTTTTTCGAATAAATCAGTTTTCACCTTTACTTTGATTCGACACAAATATGGTATATTGAGTAATTTTATCATTTACCTTGATATAACTTTATATCAGTTCTAAAAGATATATAAATAGATACAGAATCATAACTCACCTTCTCGACTTCTCTCATATTCAATTTGTTTGTAATTATGCCAATCTATTTTCTGAAATTGATGCATCATCATTATCAAAGTCTCGGTTTTAAAATACATTAAATAAAAATAGGTCAATTGAATACAACATAGCGATAAAGATGTAGCGATAAAAAAAACTTAGTATAAAATCTCATACTTAAACTAGTTAGGGTTTATTTCAAGTATGTTAAGGCAGCATATATAGTCATCATTTATTATATTTATAGATACATGTTTAGGAGAAAAATCACCCAATACATTTGAGTATGAAAAAATATATAATTCCAATAGGTTTTACCACTCAACCAGTTAAATAAGTCTGACGTGTATATACGTCAAGTTGAATCGGTACTGCGAAACAGTTAATGTTTATATTCAGAGTGTAAAATAAAAAAATAGATACCATAGACATGTATGTAGAAATGCTAGATATTTCGTTAAATTCATAACAGGATTCTTTACTGTGTAGTGTGTAAACATGTCTTTGAATACTTTAAATTCTGCACTATGTGTTATTTTTTAAATGAAATATCACCTTTAAAAGTTTAAAACCATCACAACAAAAACTGAAATCATTATTGATAATCAACAATAAAACTGATAAGTTGTAACATGTTAGAATAAGTGTAGGCACTTTGCAATCCATTAACCATTTAAAATTAACTAGTTTAACTCTGATAAAAGAGTAACTTGATAACAAATCAAACAAGTGACTGTTTTTTCGTTTTGCTTTTTAATTGTAAATTGGTTATCATTCATCTAAATCAGGGATCCCTGAACTATTTTGGGCGAGCGACCCCTTTTCCAAAAAGAACTGTTACCTCAGACCCCCATGGCCAAATAACCTACTTTTAAGATCAACACCCTTATTCATAATGGTTCGCTAACTTAAAACAGCTGCCATAGAGTGTTATTTTTCATTGACTTAAGTCAATAGAAGAGGACAGTGGCCGATATCGACCACTTTGGGAATCCCTGATCTAAATAATAATTCTATTTAGGCATCAATACCCCTTTCAATCTCCTAACACAGGTTTAAACTTTTAATTACAAATAAGGTTACTGTTCTCCCTCCACCATGAAAATACAATATTATGTAGTATTTTTCTATTCTTTCCACAATCAATTCCACCCAAAATCTATCATGTTATAACCTAATCTAAGACCCATTTTCTTACAACTTTAAACATTCACATATCATAAACTAAGTAAAGTTTGTCAAGATATTAACATTATAAGAATATTATATTAATTATTAAATTTTTATCAATTTTTTTTCTACAGGCAACGAGCCACACATATGTATTACTAATATTTATCTATTATATGTAATGTGTTGTGTTTTATTTTTTTGTACAAATTATATTTACATATTTTAAATGAACCATATACTCAAATCTCTCCTCGATCACAAAGTAGACTGGCAGAGAATGCCCCATAGCATTGTCCCCTTATTTAAAAACATTTTATTGTGAAAATAAAATTTAAAAAAAAATGGGCAACTTGATGACAAATTTGCATGATGTTGAATTCTCTCCCAGTATACACTGGCTCCCATAAGACAAGTAAAAGAGATTATATGGCACACTATCAAGACACAAGTTGATAAATAGACACTGAATAATATTAGCTGCCCATTAGCCAATAAAACATTTTAACTTTCTAAAAAACTCGAGGAGGAAACTCAGCTGCTATGAAGTTTAACCACTGCAAAATGTGACTATTAATTTCAAAATATAACTCACCTTAACACTACTTGGAGCAAAATAATCCACGCTATGTTTCAAAGATACTTTTACCGGGAGACTATTTCTTACATCATTAAAATTCTTCACCATATATAGTAAAATAACTAATATTGTTATGGTCAGGAGGTTCCTCAACCTTAGCAACCTTAGAAAATGTCGCCGCATCACAACCATATATCTGAAAACATAAATCTTATCTGATGATTCACAAACCTCTCCTAGAAACATGCAGAGACACTAGTCCTTGAAACACTAGACACTAGAAGGAGCATAATTAATAAAGACATATAAGATATTTTAATAAGAGTACCAAAAAAAAAATATTTATTTACTTCTTAAATTAAAGATTTTTTTTTGATTGAATTATATCTTTATATATTTGTGAAAGACCTAAGTAAAACAATCAGTCATTTAATGTGGCAATTTTTGATAACAAAAAGATACAATTTTCAATATCTTTCGCAAAATTGAAATTAAATTAAATCAAAAATCTTAAATAGTTTTATGGAACCTCAACTACTCCGACAAACGATTAAGCACTATAAGCATTAAAGATAAAAATTCTTAAGATTAGTAAAAATAAAAAATGATTTCCAAGCAAAATCTTATCATCGTACGTAAGTGTAATGAATAACAAAATTAATGAGAGGTAATATACGTACACTACTAGCCGCTAGATTTTAAAATATAAAGGAAATTACCAATTTTTTGTAATACAATAATTGATAATACCCATAAGTTTTAATATAAAACAAATGTTTATATTTATACAAATTTTAAAAACATGATCACAGAAGTAACTGAATCTTGTTTATTTTTTGTCAATAACACCAATTGTACATGTACATATATACCAAATATTCTAGTATTCAATGACACTATATGATGGTGTTGTCTGCAGTACTTCCAAATTATAAAAAAAAATTCTATGGGAAATTAAAATTACATTATAATAATTTTACTAGCAGTATGAGTTTAGTTTATTTTTTCCGATATTAAAAAAAGTTTATTAAAATGTTTAAAAATTCACTATTAAAATCTAAGTAATAAATATTTAGTCCATTTTTACTTGGAAAATGAGCAAAAAAACATTTATTAAATGTTTTCGTACTAAATTTTAAATAAGAAAATGTATAACTTTTTTTATATAACTAAACAGTGAATGATCAAAACATTTAATGACATGTAAGCGATGTGTTTACTCATTATAATGTGATATAAATTAAATAGCATTACATTATACTTCGATAAAGTAACTATTTAGGGGTCTTACATATTATCTCATTACTTTAGCAATTTTAGTAGCTAAAGTGATTTTAATACTACAAAATTAATGCTGCCCATTACAACTTGGTAGCCGAAATAAGTACTGTGCCTACAATAAAGACAGAATTATTTTATTAATTCGTACATATATTATAACTAATTCGTACATATATTATAACTTATTTTATCGTCACAGTAATTGTAGCTAATTATTATTTTTTGGATTCTTTTCTAAAAGTATCATAAAAATATAACTCTGCTAACTGTTTTCAGTAATTTTAAGTAGTTTTTTGAAAGTTAAAAATTTGTTTTTATTTTATATTTAGCGATATTAGGAATAGCTTTTATTTTCTATAGAAGTCATAAATGAACGCATCGATTAATTCATTATTTGTTAACCTGACAACCAGTGACAACTGTTTGTTTTTGATTGGTCAGTTATATACTAGGAACCAATTACCATTCACCACAGACTAAATCAGAAACATGTTTTCGCATTCGGAATATCGGAAGTTATTCTGAAGCATATTCCTATCCGTTTTTCATAGTTTTCGCTTGTCACTCTCATTGGCTTTTCAGGCACAACAAATAAATTTATGAATTGATTGCGATATTTAGAATCATTAGCATGGTAAGGGTGTGAGTCAAAAAGGGAGAAAGTATTAAGGTAAATCTTTACATTTATTATTAAGTGTATCCGTTATCCGGTAATTTACACAAGCATCTCAATTTGTCTCGACTTAACCATGCTCTTTTGTTTTAATTTAATTAAAGCATATATCAATGCGTTATATGACTTACTGTTTTTATTCATGGTCCCGTTTTCTACATTTTAACATAGTTTTTTTTTTTTCAGATGGCTCTATTTAGTTGGAGAGTGTATTTGTGCGGCTTGTTGGTGCTTTTCGGCACCGGATTCGTGAGGTCAGATAGTGAAAATGATGGAGTTACTGTAGAGGTTAGTTCTGATGTTTTAATGACCTAGTTAAGGGAAACATGTTTCATTAATACGTGTTTAAAACGTATGAAATTAAATCATTTGATTTTTTTGTATTTATTAAATTATAGTCTTTGCTTCAGTATAAGCGTTTCTACATTATGTTGTAATTTACTATGAATAAATTTAAAGTGGCACTGTGTACTCGGTTATAATAAGGAAAGGGCAATAAGTAAGCATAAATGAGTACCACATAATAATTTCACATAAACTATTTTATTTTTGATGTAATTTTACAGTCACATTTATTCACATCAAAAACAATATTTTTTGACACTAGCATGTTCTTTTGGAGAAGCAAGGACCTCTCTAATTTTAATCTTCTCGAATCTGTCATAACTGTCTTCTTATAAATAACAATTTACTTTAAATTGTGCTCTTATCTCTGTGGTTGCATTATATAAAACAACATCTACATAATATTACTTGGAAATTTGAGCAATCAGTGCATCATTACTAAAAAATGATTATTAAAATGTTTAAAATTTTCCATAGATTGAATTTAATGCGAAGATTTATTTATTTTGTCAATATATTTACTCAACAATTGAAAATTTGGGTCTAGTCGGCATGGTAAGGATTTTTCAAATCCACCTGGCATTACATATATCAATCTATTCATAAATTTCAACTTGTTGCCATCACCATGTTATCTGGCTGTCATATATGTGAGAGCCAGAGTTTTCTGGGTGAACATGCTTTATTATCTATAACTTCATTGTAACTTACTATATGAAATTGAGGTAGTATTAGCTAACCCATTGTTAATATATGAAAAATATTGTTAGCCTTTATTGTATAATCACATAGTAAAGTCAAGTCTTATTTAAGTAAAATGAGTGAAGATATGAATGTAAATATACTTATTTGTATAACCAATTGATAACCCAACATGTCCTAATTTAGCTATCTAACTATGGCAATCAGATAAGAGTGAATCTTTCTTTTTCTAATGCTTTTTTGCTTATTTGAATGCCTGTAAAGATTATCTAAAAGTTGTTTTGCAATATTAGATTTTTTTAGTTACCAATCACTTAAATAGTCTTAAATGATATCTTCTACACTATATTTACTGTTTTCAACCAATAACAATGTAGTTATGTATTATTATTGGCACTTTCTAGATTTGCGTTAAGTGGAAGAAATTTCTATTAAAATAACAATAATTATGCTAAAAATATTACTAAAGTATATTTAAAGTTTACAGTATTATGACTTTCATAAAACAGGAATTTTCTCTATGTTATTATTGTAAGCTTCATTCTTTTCATTAAAAAAACATACATATCCTAATATATATGTTTTTTTTTATAAATCTTATTATATTCAGTAGAAAAATATTTTATTACAAATGTGTTATTTATTTGTATTCATTATATTGTACAAGTAGTCCAACTTAGATTTAAAAAAATATATTTATTTTGGATTGCAACATTATTTTGTGTTACATAACATTTAATCTAATATTTATTGTTACCTAGTAGAAATAAAGGAATGATAGTGAATATAACTTCCCTACTAAGTAATGGTCATGCTTCATTAATATTTATTTGCATGTTTTAATAAAATTTTTGAATATTATGTTTATGGTAATTCAATCTCTTAGTGTTTTCATAACCAACTTTTATTCTATGTATGATAATCTAATATTGTTATTGTTTGTAGCATACAATTGAACTTTTAGTTCAATTATAAACATCCCTAATGTGCCTCAACTGTAGACAAGTTTTTTTTTCTTGGAGATAGTGAATTACATGTTTAAGAAAAAATACCTTAAAATCAATGTTAAATTTACCATTAAACAATTATATCATAATAGTAGATAATAGATACATTTTTATTGTTTATTGTTATTTTAATGAATTAATTTACGGTAAATTTTTAATTATTGGACTAAAATTGACATAACCTTATGGGTGTGCTAAATACACTAAATGTTACATAGTTTACATTAAAGACCTCTTGCATTTACTGTATTATTGTTAGTAAGCAAGTCTGTTTGTGCATTTTTTAGGATTTAGATGTTGCATGCTTGTGCTAATATAATAAATAATAACTTAGTCTCCACACTGATAAGTTTTCAGTATGCGGTGATAATTTAAATTCTTATTACTTCATAGACTATCGAAGAGGAGGAAATATACAGAAGCCCACAAATAACATCAAAGAACATATATTTGGCGGAGCACTTTGACGATGAGACTGCATTCAAGAAGAGATGGATAAAATCTGAAGCCAAAAAGCAAGGGGTCGATGAAAATATAGCAAAATATGACGGCAAGTGGGAGGTCGGTGTCTGATGCTGTACATAAATTTTTTGTTTAAAATTTAGTTAAACTATTCAAAGAACTCTGCTTCGGAATTTAACAAAGCTTTCTGCTATATTACTTATATTAGGTAGATAGTGAAATGAACACAAGACGTCTTAGGTCTGACCTATATATCTATCATTGCAATTTTGTTTGTATTTTAAATATAAATTATAACACATTAAAAAGTCTGCATATCATATGATATTATAGCAAACTGTAATATCATTAAATTATCACCATGTAATGTACTATTAAGGAGAAGAAATGTCCATAAATATTTGTTTTAGATTCAAGCACCCTCCAGATGCATCCTTAAGGATGACCTAGGCTTGGTGCTGACCACAGAGGCTAAACATGCTGCGATCTCTGCACTCTTGGACAAGCCGTTTGATTTTAAAGACAAGCCTCTTGTGGTCCAATACGAAGTTACAATGCAGGTAAAGTTTTAAATTCTATTTTTAGGTTTCCATACCCAAAGGGTGACAATCGGAACCCTGTTATTGGGACTCCGCCGTCCGTCCGTCCATCTGTCTCTTTGTCCATGGACTCTACCTCATAAACCTTTATATGTAGATATAAATATTTACGGATTGTGTATATATCTATTACCACTACAACAAAAAATAAAAAAATTGAATTATTTTTTTAACGGTGTTTATGGGGACTTTTTCTATAATTTTTTTTTTGATATATTATAACTTAAAAAAAAATGTATCCTTTCGTAACGTTTTTATTTGAAGAAGTTTTTGTATTTTATCTTAGTACAAAAGTAATTTTTACATTAGAAAATGTTAAAAATTATTTTCCAATTACCTTTTCCTGTGACTCTTTAGAAGCGAGTACGATCTAAACCAAATTGAACCTGATTAAAATCATTTAGTCTCGTAAAACATTTATTGGTACATTGGCCTTGAGTTTAAGGGACACATAAATTAGAAAAATGTACTCCAATTGTTGGTGAGCCTTACACTCGAAAAGGTGGTGGTGACCTTGAAATATTTTTTTACAATGAATTGTCTCTAAGTTTGAGTTAAATCTAATATTTCGAGAAATATGTTGCTCCATTCAAAGTAGGCACGACGAACGTTAACTCTGTACAAATATTATTTGAATATAGAACATATTACACTATAGCACAAGTTGCTCTAACACTATCGGCCTGTAGCCAATTAATGGGCTTTACGATGGCTTAAGCTTATCGAGCCATCGCCTATTGATAAATAGGCTTTCGGCTTTAAACGGACTTCGTCCAATGAGTTACTATTTTAAATATAGTTGTATACGAACCCACTTGTATTAGCATGTATACATGTGAGAGCTAGAAGTATTCTGGGCAACTACGATCCAATGTGTACGGTATAATTGTCACTTAACATTAGGTGTAATTTAGGCCCATCACCAGTAAAGAAATTATGCCATTTATATTAATTTTGTACGTTACCAATTTTTAAAATGAGTCACATTAAGTTTTTTTTTTATTAGTGAGTTATGTTATTAAACAGTGTATATAGTTTAGTAAACATAACGAATTTCTGGGGCAAGCATAACCTAGCCGAGTTTATCGACATTATCGATTCGACACGGGGCACGTGCATCACTAATCAGCTTATCGGTTCGCGACGGAAACGCCTGGAGCACCGCACTAGTGCGGCAAATGCGTCGTCTCTTATTGGATTAGCGTTCTCCGCTGGCCGGGGTAGTTCCGTCTTCGACTTTTGTTTTTAATCTTCACGCTAATGAGGTCACGTATTCTGCAATAAGTCTTCTCTTGCATTCTTCGTTTCACAGATTACATCGGCCATGTTTGTCTTTGTGCCTTCAACGATATGTCAGTTGTTTTGAATTTATATTTCCGTAACCTATGATTCAATGATAAAAATACCTTTCTCCTCTACTCGTAAATCGAAATCGTATACAAGAGCAATATTAGCATTTGTTCCTCTGATATTTTTGAGTCAATATGAAAATCGGAATATCAAATTACTTGGACTATAGGAAGTTTAAATGGCAGTTATGTACAAAACATCAGCGGTACTTAAGAATTTATTTTAAGTATATGAATCAAAATTCACACTTTTTTCGTTCGACGTTAAATTAGTCGCAATCTACAATATTTGTAGAATCTGTAGATGTACGTATTTAAAAATATGTTATTTTATTTATTTATTTACATACGAGCAGTCAACATATACAGTGCGATGAGAGATGGCAGATTTTTTGCGACGCTCTCGATGTTTATTTCTGAAAATAAAAGAAGCGTATCGGTCTGGTTAACAACCTTTGGCACAAGTTTTACTAGGCCGGCAAGTATAGTGCATCTGTTTTAGAATCGCTTCAAAACATCGTAACAAAGCGAGCCGACACGCTCTGGCGCGTGT
>DWQX01007157.1:0-10441 GCA_018245475.1 Pharmacophagus antenor | reverse complement strand
CCCCTCTACACAACGCCCCCATTTTCTTTCTGGGTCTCTTACCGCCCCCCTTGAGACCTGCAGTGCCCACAAGGGGGCGTTATCGCCCACTTTGGGAAAGACTGGTTTACACGGTAAACCGAGCTCACCATTTTAAATGCGGGTACCGTAACTGCAGAACGTTACATCGATAACGTCATCAGGTCTCAAGTGATCCCATTTGCACAGCGAGTGGGGCCTGGATTCATCCTGATGCAAGACAATACCCGTGCACACACAGTTCGATCGACCTAAACTGTCCTGGAAGGGTCTCATATTGAGGTATTACCAAGCCAGCTAACAGTCCGGATATAAATCCAATCGAGCAATTGTGGGACCAATTGAAATGAGGAGTTAGAGAGAATGAGCGGGGGGTGCCTGGGAGGAGTTTCCAGATGAAAACGTGAGGAATTTGACTGAGAGTATGTATACGAGACTTCAGGAGTGTATTGCTAAGGTAGGAGGACATACTCGTTACTAAAAAGAAGAAACAAAAGAGACATGAACAGTATTTTGTCGTTTTCCGGTGATTTCTTTTGTTCATGTTTTTCATTCAAAAAGGCCAATTTCATTATGAACTTAAAAAAACAATTTATGATTATTATTTTTAACAATTGTTAGCCCATATTATAACCAATAACATAATTTTGTAGTTACATAAGTTAAACAATATAATATCTTTATTGTTTTCATGGTACAGCCAAAAATTTTAGGGGCTCTTATTTTGTTTTGAGTAGCATATAAATACACAACTATTATTTAATGATCCATGGAAGTTTGTCGTACGATGACATCTGGAAAATGCTCGAGAAATGTTTGAATAATTCCTCAAGGTTCGTGGCAAGAATCAATTACTATAAGTTGAAATGTTTTTAAAGTGCGGCTAACTAAAAAAATTTACTAGATGTAAAAGTATTTCCACGAAATTTACCATTTTTTGGACATTTTAATATACTCCAAATAAGAAAGATCACTAGTATTAACAATCCATTACATTTATTTAAATAAACAAGTTAGTTTTTTTTTCTTTTTTGAAAAGATCCTTAAGGACATTAAGATACAGCAAAGCACGGGGCGCGACAATATGTATCATTGTAACCCGTGCATCAAGGTGACTGAATAAAATAGTAAAATAAAACTTTAACTTACACTTGATTATATAGGAGAGGTGTTTATTAAGTAGTGAGTGTGTCATCATCAAATTTCTGACCTCAGGTTGCTCCATCAATTCAAATCCAACATCTTCAACGCCATTGCAATTTTGGGCTTTTGCGCGGGGGCGTTATCTCGGTAAAACAGAACAACTTTTGCTAGTTTTCCACGCCCTTTTCGCGTATTTCATCACGCTTTATTTTATTTGTTTTCTATATAAAGAACCCGTAATAATGGCTCAATGACAGGTATTCGATCATTACTACCCCTTGGCTATCCCAGAAAAGAGAACCCATAATTTTGCCGGCAGATTGAACTGCCTTAAATTTCTAATGAGTTGGAGTTGACGGTCTCTTCCAGTCATAGACTTGTTTCGATTCAGGATCGTAATGGTTAAGTCATGTTTCATCCATAGTTATGAAACGAGCCAAAAAGTTGTCAGGATCTTGTTGTAAGAAATCTAAATAGCTTTGTGAAATTCTTAGCCTGGTTTGTTTCTGCGCGTCCATAATCATTCTAGGCACCCAGCGCGATGACACTTTTTTCATGCCCAAATATTCGTGTATAATATTACGAACACTCCCTATCGAAATCTTTACTTCATCAGCTTTAAAACGAACAGTAACACTACGATCAGATGAAATAATTTTTTCAACATTTTTAAGCATTTGTTCTGTTACTGCTGTCGTAGTGGAAGTTCTTCCTGACTTAAATTCAGCACACAAACGTGCAATTGTATTATATGCAGGAGTATTAACACTTAATGTTTCCCTCAAATCTTGATTTATCTGCTCCGTACCAGAAATTTAATTACAGCGCGAACTTCAATTTTCTCCACTTTCGAGACCACGTTCCGAAACAAAGCAAACAAATAACTGCATTAAGAAAAAACAAAATAGAATCCAAAACTTTTGCGTCATTAGTACATAGATATCTGAGCTATGCCTGCCAGTATTTTCATGTTTTCTTACCAAGAAGTATATGTATTATTCTCACTATTTAATAAACACCCGCCGTAAAAAAAGTGGTACGCACGTACAAACCAAAGATAAAAGCGAAGACCAAGGCCTTGATTTTACACCTATAGCAATTTTCAGTGGAAATTACTAACAATACAAATAAAATTATCAGGTAATAGAGTTATAGGAAGTAGATTATGTGGACTTGACAAGAATTCTAATCAACTTTGATAAAATTATTGATGAAGTAACAGAAGTGAGACACAAGCGGAACGTTTATATAATCTATCGGGTTTTAATACATCTGCGAATATTATTATTAATTTTTAAATACTTCTAAACATTGGATATTAGAAGCTTTTACTCTTATTTTAACACAATATCTCCAGCTGCTGTATGACCTTATCTAAAAAAAGACTGAATAACATAACCGCTACGAGAGGAAGAGAACAAAGCAAATCCTGGGTTTATACTGACACAAAAACAAAAATATAAATGAATGTTACATTAACAAAAAGAACGGAGAGAGAAATTGGTGAATATGCAGCATAGGAGTTGACGACGACAAAGAAAGAAGGTAATTCCTCGCTTGAAGCGAAAGTGAAATTTTGATTGCAGTAATAATGAATTTTTGAATTGAAGTGATCACAATGATGGTAATGCAACAGACGAAAGATATGTCCCTTTTGAAGATTAACGATATTCTAAATTTAATTTTTACAAACATTTTGTAAGATTTAATTTATTATCTTAACAATAAAAAATATGATTTTCATGGAAATGTTATAATTTAATAAAACTCATACAAAAGTTACTTTGTACTACTAGTGTCTAAATGATATATTAAAATCCATACAAATTATTTTTTGTACAAAAGCGCCTTTTCCTTATTCTATGATAAATAAAAAAACATGTTTGGTATTAAAATATTCATTAATTTGTCTTGACATGTACTAAAAATATTATTTTCCGTATTAATCTGCCCACCTGCCCATGATGAACAAATTATATCATATTGTCTATTTTTAGCTTCTTATTGAAAAAAAAAACAATTACTACACTTATTATACAACTATTACATTATTTAGCAGATATTTTAAATAATTTATTTAAGTGTTACTTTGCACAAGTCCATAACCCGATAAAGCTAAAAAAAATTTGCTAATTTCCGATTGGTTTAATCGCAAATATTACAACTAAAATACAATCTCACGCTTACGCTTTGTTTCCCTGCACGATCTTCGAGTTATGTTGTGGATTCGACAGCACGACATCGAAATTCGAAATAAAGCGGATATTATTAAATCTTTTTTTGGTTTATTGATTTTTTTTTAATTTTCCGAAATTGACAGTGTTGCACCGAGAGTGCTATTTGTCCCTCATTATATTATTTTCACTATAAATGTCAATAAACTTGGTAATAATTCTATATAAATTTATATTTAATTTATATTTATTCATCAAAATTGGTACCAAATCCAAAATTTTTAAGAAACATTTATTCCTATTTCTGTTCTAGATAATGATAATTATTGCGGGACTTAATATACCAGATTTGTTAAAACTTTTTAAGCTAGGGAAAATCTATTTTAATAAGAAAGGGAATATTACCTATATGTTACAAAACAAGAATATATTTTTGGAATGCGAGACTAGATTTTAACCATCTTTGGGATCATGGCATAATATCTCAGCGTGAAACTAATACCTTGAAATAAACACTGGTAATTTATGAAACATTTTATTGTTAAAATACTGTTAATATTTTACACCAACTAAAAGAAAATTTTTGTTGTAATATTTATTTCCGTAGCAGTGGAATTCAATAATATTGAATATTTACTGAAATCTATCGAAACTGTTCTCACAGACATTAGAGCTAAAGGGATAACGTTTGTCATAAGCAAGCAAGGCATGCAACGAAAGCGGTTGACGAAGCGCGCCGCAAAGCTCGCCCCCTCCGGGGACTAGATTCTCGGCAACATGCCGTAAACGGTATTGGTACAGTTTTACTTCGTAAGTCAATTAGCCTTACAATAAAACCCACTACCAAGTGTTTCAAATTTTTTCGCAATTATTGCGATTTATTATTTGTTACCTGGTTACCTTATAAGATATTATGCAAAGTTTATTATCACTAAAAAACGAAACTCTTACAACCTTAGAAAGTTCTTTGGAAAATCCCATACAACAGAAAATATCGTTAAAATTACAAAAATACAAGTGCAACTAACGTTTACATTTTAGATTTTCGTACCCAAAGATGACAATCGGAACTCTATCACTGAGACTACGCTGTCCATCTGTCAGCAAGCTCTACCTCATGTACGCGTAATAGGTAGAAAGTTGAAAATTTCAAAGATTGTGAACATCTATTGCCACTACAGGAACAAATAATAACAATATTACAAAATATAAAGAAACAAAGTAATTTATTTACTTAAATCAGCTCCATCTATTGAGTGTTAATACATTTTTTTCGATTTTTCAATAAGTGGGGATGCTATTATGGGTTAGTTTAGCTTTTACAACTTTTTGCTTGCTTTGTCTACAAACTCTATTTATACTGTACAGAACCCTTGACATTGCTAGTCCGGCACATACTTGGCTATTTATTTTAAATGAAACATTGTTTTGCGTGTCCCAATAATTTTTAAGTTTTAGAAATATAAACAAACACACAACAACTGTAACTAAGTACCAAAGTTTGGGCAGCTTGATCAGAATAATGTTTTTTTCTACTTTGGCTTCCCCAAAGGAACATTTATTTCTTAAATATTTTACGCTTTTCATTAAAAAAACATTCAGTAGAAAGTTATTGGAGGATACTTATCAACCATATGCATCGAATTTAGAACCGTTTACTTACCGTGGGGTATAAATTACGAATTGTTAAGGTTGATTTCAATATTTAAACTGGATATAAGTAAATACCATCTTTTGTAAAAATGAGTCTTTCGTTCCATGTTTCATAGAAAAACTTCGTTACACTAGTACAAATATCCCATAAAGGAAGTCAAGAGTCGGTCGGTAAAGGCAATAAACAGTGCAAATAGTAGACAAGCTGCTCAAGTCTCTACGAGGATAAAATATCAGTTGTGACCACAACATTATCAGGTTTCAATTCTTCGAATTTAGAAGTTGATATGAACGGTAAAACATGTATTTTCTAATTATAATACATTTATTTTCATTGATCTCTGTAATGTCCAGTTTTGTAAATTATAATTATGATTTTTTTTGTTCAAAATTTAAAAAAAAAGTAACGATAGCCTATGATACATTGTATGTAATATAAGTAGCGGATACTCTTACTTAATCTTACGTTTCGTGAGACAAACAGTGGATTCTTATTATTGGCGGTACATCTCTACCGTGGCGCAGAAGTATACCAATTGCCTTATAACACAGAAGATCTGGTTTAATTAGTGAGCCACCGGAGGTGAGAAGTTTCGATGACGATGCTTAACCACAATTACACCTGGTGTTAAGTGATGATGTGGTTTTTGGTGGTAAAGCTTACAAAACTAGAAGTAGACTATTCATTTTGTTCTTAAAGACACCCATGTTATATTCCGACGGGAAAACTGACGCCGGTAATTTATTCCACTCTATTGCTGTACGCATTATGAACGACGAGTCAAAACGCTTCGTCCAAATGCGGGGAATATCCACAGCAAACGGATGATACAACTCCGTGCGTCTAGACGTCCGAAGGCGAAAAGGGGATGGTGAATTAATTCATATAAGTTCCGTGCATACTGTCCAAAATATATCCTGTAACAAACCGCTAGGGCGGCCACACGGCGCCTATGTTCAAGACTGGCCAAACGGGCACCAACAAGCTTTTGGTCACTAATCAGCATCTTGATCTGCCTGTCCACCAAGTTCCAAAGCTGCCAGTTGATACTTGGCAGCGTCCGTCTAAATGTGACAACAGTACTTCACACACGATCGGACCTGGGCTTTATACAAACATAAAAGCTATCCTGGTGTGTACTGTTGCAAGGACTTCCAGCTTCTTTGCGGCTATTTTGCGTTTGGACCCGATGAATCACCCAAAGTCTAAGTTTAAAGATATATCAATACTCCGTAACTAAAGGCGATCGATGCATTCTAGGAGCAAATCTCAGAGAGTAGGGGCCAAGGTAAACTGACTCCTTTTACCAGAGAACAGACACGCTTGTGTTTTGGAGGTATTAAATTTCACAAAATTGGCATCATTCCATTCGGAGACTGCCTGTAATATGAAACCCAAACGCTCCACCATGGCCTCTCTCAGATTGTATTTGATCCCGACTGGCCCGGTTGTCTAACAGATATTTCTCCACAACTGTGCTGTCATCTGCTTACCCATAGATATCGGGGATCAGCAGATCATTAACATACAGCAAGAAAAGAGTTGCCGAGAGAACGGAACCCCGACGAACACCGGCGTTAATTGTCATTGGTTCTGTCGAGTACCCTTCGATAACAATGCGGAGAGATCGGTCCCTCACGAAACCCTTTATCCATCCAACTAGGCCGGAGGAAAGACCATCCCCTTGAAGCTTACAGATAAGGCCATCATGCTAAATCCTGTTAAAGGCCTTTAAGATATCTGGGGAAACAGCAATGACTCCCATTTTTCTCAAGGACTCGCCCAACAAGTGTGTGGCATATAATAGAAGATCCCCAGTCGACCGATTTTGGCGAAAGCCGTATAGTCTGTCGCTTAAGATGTCAGGATGTTCTAGGTATGGCACCAGGTTCGAGTTTAGTATACGTCCATACTCTTATAGATTGTGGCGGTTATGAAAATCGGACGGTAATTCGCACGGTCGGCACGGTTACCTTTTTTGTGCATAAGCTGTACATTCGCAAGCTTAGACCACTTTCGGTACCATTCCAATCTAAAAAGAAAGAAAAAAAGTTACTCGATGCCACCTGACTAGTTACCCCAATGTTAGTCTA
Organism: Pharmacophagus antenor; assembly: GCA_018245475.1. Taxonomy (NCBI): domain Eukaryota; kingdom Metazoa; phylum Arthropoda; class Insecta; order Lepidoptera; family Papilionidae; genus Pharmacophagus; species Pharmacophagus antenor. The sequence continues at coordinate 3,359 of DWQX01007157.1, read as the reverse complement.
CATAACAGTATTTTTGTGTTCCGGCAGTCATTCCTGTGCAGCCAGAGTATTTTGGGCGAGCACACTACCATTTATAGCCACATCGTCTTCATTCATTTAACATCATATAAAATTGAGGTAGAGTGAATACCAGCAAAAAGTAACAAAGTTTCGTTAAGAGAATATAGTTCGTTAGTTTTTGTACATATAATTTATTCTATAAATTTTTACTTTCAAAACGACTGCCTCATGTAGTTGTTTATTAAAAAATATATATATATATGTATAAACCCTAGACTAAAAGAATTATAATAAAATGACCGTTAAACATTTAATTATTTCATTATGTATGTAGTACTAAGAAACGGCAGCAAGAAACAGCATTCACGTTCTTATCAAAGGAAGTCGGGAACCACGTGGAATGCAGAGTTGTTTGCTTCGTCATCGCTGTATACGTTATATATACATTTATAATATAAGTATTATATGATTCTTGACGACGTTCACTACGACGCAGTGGCGTGATGTGTGACTATAAGTATCTTGAGAACTACGACTTTAGTGTTGCTTTATGTATAATACCCAATGAACTTTAGGGTTATGTACTTGTTACATTACAATTATATAATTATAAAACTATATTGCATAGTTACGTAGTAACTGTAATCTTTTCTAATTTTTAAACAGATAATACATGCTGATCGTCTTAGAATTACGAGAGCTAATTTAAATTATTTCAATACATATATGTATTTGCACTCAGAATAAACTGATGTGAATGTTATTATGTAATGGACATCATATATGAAACAGGAAATAATCATGAAAACGGTAGCCGTACGTAACCCTGTCCAGTCGGTACCGGATTAATTTTCTTATCGTAGCGTGGGTGCAGCGGGCGCCGGGCTCGATGCACGCGCCGCATTGTATGTAGATGCAAACGACCGGTATGGCCGCCATGTTGGTTTATACAACACGTGACGACGTAAGGAAAATACGTATTTGTATTAACGTAATGACTAACTTATTCAAGTATGAAATAGATCAAAAACAGTTCATTAAGAAAAAAACATTAAAGGAATTTTTAAGGAATTTCAAATTAAACCGTTGTCGGGACGCACAAAAGGCTTGCGCGCCAGACTCTCTGGCGGCGGCGATGGCCGCTCGCGCCGCTTCGCCAGACTGTTCGGCGCCTGCGCACACAAAGGGCTGATTGTATTCTCCGCTGTTCAATTTTACACGAGTCCCCTGAATTTTTTTCTACGAAATTCCTAATACCAGATAGGTACCAAACAATGGGTTTCCGTCCTTTTATTGGCACCTTATTTTTTGTAGATGTTTCGAATGGACCTACCTAAGTTATAAATAAAATCAACCTGTTTGACGTCGATGTAGTAAAGATTCATTCTCACGTACTTATTATAAAGTGAGATTCTAGCGTCTGTTTTAATATAAAATCATACTTTTATTTTTTATATCTATACATTTTATAAAGTAATTCATTATTAAAACAAAAAATTACAATTATTTTGTTTTAATAATGAATTACTTTATAAAAGTGAATACAATATATTCGAATTTAGAAATAAATAAAGGCTTGCAATTGTCAGCTGAAATGGATACTCACTGTTATTGTGCAAACGGTTAAAAATATTTAAAACCGTAGACATGTGGACTACTTTGAAATGTAGCTTTTGAGATTGAATATAGATGGGACGAAGGGTAGCGCGTTCCGAGTCAGTTAGGTGTGGCGGACGCCCACGGGCCGCGGGCCGCTGGCGCGGCGTTCGATGAACAGGTTTCCTCTCACCGACGGCTATGCTGCCTCGCGCCGCGCTGCCTGACCTGCTACCACGTGTAAAATTGCCTATTGGCTTTGTTAGAAATTACCTCGTTTTAATTTAATGTTAAAAAACCTTCGTGGATTTTCTAAGAAACTTAAAATATGCAATAGCGACATGACCGAACAAGGCGAAAAGAAATGACATGAATTTAATAAATAATAATTGGTACAATATCTTGAATGGCTGTGGAAGATAGAAAAAGAGTAGAGTACAAACACGTCATGTTAAAATTGTAAGATATGCTACTGGCATAAAGAAAGTCAAAGATCGACTCGATTATAGATAAACAATAATGTTTCATTATAGGTAATTAAAATAGTGATAAAGGTTTTGACTTGTTTTGTAATAACACACATTGGAATTTTTCCCACGTTATTGTGAGCTGATGTTACGTGCAATTCGCTTCATTTCGAATATGAATCTAAGTATTTGAGTGATGTCAACGTAGCGTAATTTTATCTTTATCCGCTTAAGTGGCAGTGGGGTCCCTGTGACGCAGTGCTTCACAATGCTGTCCACTCAAACAGTCGGTACCAGGTTTTATAAGTATAGAATTTGTGTAAACAGTCACGAGACGGATTGCTTTGAAAGGTAAATTGATTAGATTAGATCAAAGAAAATGTAAAGGTAATCCATGATGTTATCTTGATTCATTGTAAATGAGATAAATAAAAATATTTTTTATGGAACAATTTTTGTATGTATTTATTTAAAAGTTATATACATATATATGCAAAGTAATAAGTTATGGCTAATTCGAGAATTTTTATTTCATAAAATAATATAAATAAAATAAAATTATCGAATTAATAATAATAATATCATTAGTAATAATAATTAATATTAAGGCAAATGCGCGCTAAATAACTTTTTCAACAATATTTAACGCTATTTTGTATTAATGTTCGTAGATAAAAATACAAATGTATTCAGTTAGTAAGTCGTATTTGTCTATACTTACGGGTAGTTAAACCCACAAGATACAAATAAACGGCCGTGGTCCGTTGGCTAGGCGCCACCGGCACGCCCGTTTATCTATGTATTGCACAATTTACCGTTGCACGAACCAACCTGCCCTGGCTTCACAATTTTTACATGTGTGGGGATCGCTCGTTTCTTCTATTGCAATCTATTTGCTTGTTAAAGTGCGACCGACCGTTTTATCAACTGTATTGTCCTCGAATGCCCCTTTGTAGTTTATGTAAACACATTTATCTAAATGACAACTAATTATTTGTTGTCGAGCATATGAATCGTGAACAGAAGATGTTTACCAAAATGTAACGATCAAATGTAAAATTTATTGCACATATTCCAGTAATCATTAATAAAGGTCATTATTATAAAACAATTTACACCTTCCGATGTTTTTGCGAATTCTTGAATGTTATATAACTTTTATAAAATACTTCATCTTAAACAACAATTAGTGCAACAACACTACTACCTACTCCCATAGCCCACTTTATCTAGTCCAGCCATAAGTTCTGTTAATCTTTTATTATTATTTTAATTTTTATTAATAATTTAATAAAA
>DWQX01007156.1:0-10442 GCA_018245475.1 Pharmacophagus antenor | reverse complement strand
AGCACTAACTTTTGGAGTTTTATTCAATATTGTAATTTTTTCAAGGTGGTCTCAAACTTTTGGCCGGCAGTGTATCTATTTGTAAGAAACAACTAGAACAATCTTGAGGAGTAATATTATTTATATTTATAGACATATATTTGTGTTAATAATATATGTACTTTAATTTTAATAATATAAGGTTGTATGAGAACTGTACAAGTTATAAACACTATTGATAATAATGCTAATTATTCTGGGCTATTACGAAAAGCATTATTGTTATTCAACCAAAATATTGAATGATCTACTCCCATATTTGGACTAAAAAATATAATGATATATAATGTGAATTCCAAAAGTTGCACATCAAAAGTAGGTCATTAAAGACGTGATGACAATTGGGTGTTATTTTAGTAGTGTCATAAATTAAATAAGCAGGTGTAATAATCAAAAATTTTTTTCATGGCAAATCTAATATCGACATAAAGTTGAAAAGAGAAAATTAATATGAATAACTCTGCCTGTTTGGCTCAGTGGTGCACTTGCCTTGATATGTTTTTAGAGGTACATGAATTACATATTTTGTATTTTAGAAGTCTCTTTATTCCCTCTTGTCTACCTAGAACTATCAATATCAATCTGTCATCATAACAGCTGTCTTCCAGCGGTCACATATATGGGAAACAAAGTATTCTGGGCAAGCATGATTCACTGTCTAGGGTCTCATTGTCAGTTAAATCATGTGAAATTAAAATTAAGTGTTAGCCCTTTGATGATAAAAAAAGTATTATAGAATATAGGGATGTGATGGAGGGCAAATGAGGCAGGAAGGGGATCTGTTGCTTCTAGAAGAATCCCATACTTAAAAATAGAGTGAAAGAATGTAAATTAAGAACACTACCCACATTTTACACCAATCATGCAACATTTAAATGCATACATAAGTTTATAAAGTGAACATGCCAACGTAATGCTGTAACATAATAAAAGTGCAGAACATTGAATTGTTAAAAAAAAAAATAGTGCGCCAAATTGTATCACAATGCAACAATGGACAATGCCTGTTTGAGCCATCCGACGACAGACCGAACTCCGTCTGTAACCTCTCCAGGCACGTCAACACTTGTGGACTCAATTAGGGAGCTCCAACGCGACCTGAGCGCCGCTTGCGCTGCGAACGACGCCATCGCGCGTGCCAACTGTACTAGAATCATTGTTTTCATCACACACTATAACCTCTCTTACTATTCCATTGAAAGAGTCATTTAAACTTTGTTACATAATTACATATGAATATAACTTCACAAACTGGACGTAAAATTATCTTTTTTTCATAGCATTATAATAAATTTTCATTTAAAAGGTTTTCTTAATTTTAAATTTGAGAACGTTATTCATAAACAACAAATTCTATTTATTGTCAATTATTTTTAATACATGGATAAAAAATCACATTAATTGTATAATATTTTTAGATGTTAAAAACTTTTTTCCGAAGGTCATTTCCCGCCGCGAAATTTGTCGCAATCCGTTATTTTTACACAGCTATTATTGGCTCACGAAATTCACAAACATAGCACTTTCGTTACGATAATAAATATAACTTTTCACTTAAAAAAAAACTCTAAACTGGGTTTGCGCAGTACCGCACTTAGAATGGCAATGTTCTTTGGTAGGTCAAGGCATTTCAATACAAATATGTTAACGTATTCACAATAACAATGTTATTTATTACTGACAAGTCCGTACGACACGATTTCTTACAACAGATGCTGCAAAATTTCTGATAACGTTATATTCACACAGCAATATTTTTAGTATAATTAAATTTGCAAAACAAGCGTAAAAGGTAAACTTACCTAACAAAATTAAAATTTGATGTGTTAAACACTTGCTGTTTTTAAACAAATAATTTAGAAAAATATGATTTTTTTTAATTTATTATTTTCAGATCTTCGTAATATTTCAAGTGAATAACGAACTAAAGATTTTAACACACCTTCAAACGGAATACATAAATTTGAACTGTCAAAAATTTACTGTCAAATTCGATCCACAGTCTGTCACATGCATTCCGTTTTAGCCTTTAAAGAAACTACTTCTTTTATTGTATGTAAATAAACGACAACGAATTTTAAATTTTTCAAAGTTATTTTATTGAGTAAATGTTCTTGTTTTAGTCAAAAATCTAATAATAATTCTAGACTCAATAATGTAATACTTTATTACATTCAGAAAGCTAACACTTATTTCTGAACATAAATTAACGTAGAATTTTTAAGCCAGAATTATCACAATAAGCTTTTTAACTTCTTTTTATTACCAAATATTTTTACAAAAATAATTTCCTTCATAGTCATACCAATCTACAAGGCTTTTGTCGTACCACATGTAAGTGCCTTTTAAATTAGGAGAAGCATGTAAAATTAAATAGAGAATAGTATCAGCTGCTTCATCCGATTCCAATAATCCTTGGCCACATGCCATGTCTGTTTTGACAAATCCCGGGTGCACCGCGTTTACAGATATGTTACTGTATTTTCGTTGTTGAACCATTGTCAACGCAGTCATTGCTATCTTTGAAACTCTATGTTCGGCGTGTTTGCCGTCATCAGCGAAATCGTTTTTATTGAACGTTTTATTTTTCACACTTTCAAGGTATTCATTGACGAATTCATTGATTTCTTCCGGTTTCAAATCTTTCTTTTGTAATAAATCAATCCATCTTTTATTTTTTAAATTCGATAAATGCCCACATGCGCTAGAAACATTTACAACTCTGGCGCCGTCTCTTAAAAGTGGGTATAAATACTTCTCAATAGATAATAAGCTTCGATAATTTACGCCTATATTACGTTTTGCTTCTTCATAAGTAGGATATACCTTGTCCCATTCTAACATTCCTGCATTATTTACTAAGACGTCTAAACGGCCGTGTTTCGTTTTTATAAAGTCGGCGAAAATTTTAACACTTTCGTCGTTACTTACATCTAGTACGTGGAAATAAGGTTTAAGCCCAATTGATTTTAACTTGTCCACAGCATCTGATCCTCTTTTTTCGTCTCTTGCAGTTAAATAGACAATTCCATTAAATTTTGAACACAGTCCTTTCACCACAGAAAATCCTATACCTTTGTTTGCACCGGTGACAACTGCAACTTTTTCCACCATTTTGACGTCCGCGTTCAACTGCGATATGTTTGGCATTATTACGCTCTTACTAAAGGCTATCTTTATTATTTGTTTTTGTGGTGAAACAAATTTAATTACGATAAGGTCACACTGAGCTATATATATATAAATAAAACGAAGTTTCCGTCTGTATCTTCAAAATAAAATTTTATACAATAATTTTTTGTCATTTAAAAAAAAGTCAATATTTGTTGTTTGTCCGCAATGTGGTAAGCAGTTAAAAAGAAATATTGTAGCCTCAAAGTTGGAGTATCTCCAAGAAAAGAGTAAAGACAAAAATATTGTTTAAGTATTACTAATTATTACTTTGTCAGATTATTTTACTATTAACTTTAAAAAGAATTTGCAAACAAAGTTATAAATTGAAATTAAGTTTATTAATTTTCATTTTTATTTTCACGTGTACAAAATGGATTTTATTAAATTTTAAATTAAACAATCATAAAGTTATTGGTAACGGCTGGTGTTTTTTTATGTTTTTTACAAGATGTTTTCAATTACAAATTAATTATAAGTAATTTGCACATTATTTATGACATCAATATTTATTTAATGAAAAGAAGAGGATTGTAAATTTACTGTGTATAATCGCTCAGGTGATATGCGCTTGTCTGTATCATCGAGGATCCCATATAACTGAACTAATTTCAATATAGTTTTTTTTTTGCAAAGTTTGTAAGGTGTCGCATTTATTTTATTATTACATATACAAGATTTTTTTTTATGCCCGGACATTTTAAAACATATTTGAAGTTGATGTATACATGCTAAGGGGATCAAAATATTTAATTTAATTTTAAATATTTCATCTCTATGTTATATATTTTGGTTAATCTCGTTTTACTTTTTAAAAATTTTGAAAAGAGACAGGTTTATAAAATATGGTCATATTCAAAAAAAGGTTTATAGTTTGAATTGTTATTAATTGTTAATTATTCTTCACCTAAAACAATAGGGGAGTTCTGACTTGGGTTTATATTTCTTTTTATGAATATCCTTTCATAAGTTTTATTGTTGATTTTTTTTTTGGTACAAAATGTATACCTCGAAGTTGATTTCGGTATTTAAAATGTAATGCTAAATTTTGAGATAGCGAGAAAGTGTAATGGAGGAACAGAACTGCTAAGTTATCGTTAGCCTGTTAAATTCTTATGTCTATATTTTTTTTATTTTATCTTTATCCTTGTTTAAATTTATCGCGTAACAGAATATTATCTATACATTAAAATGTAGCCGCAGTTATTTTGATGACCATGTTCAGGGACACATTTTTTTTCTATTGTGTACGACTGCCAGTTAAACAATTGAATGTGAGTTACGAAGTGAAAATTATCACGTTCGGCGACAATTTTTACAAAACGCAAATTTGACGGCTATAGCCGTCGTTTGCCGCAAGGTGTAAATTTAATTTTTCTTTAAGCGACTGTCACCGTATCTGCTATAAGTGAATGACTTTAATAAATGTCAGGGAGTACCTTTAATTATGAAGACAATTTTTTTTATTATCAATTAATTAAAAAAAATAAAAAGTACAAGAAAATTCGCTTTCTACTTTATTACTTAATATTGTGATTCTGTCATAATGACAGATAAATACAAATGAAAATTATATAAAGATACATAATTTGTTATATTGTTTTAAAGTTTTTTTTTTAATTCATTAGAATGTATCATTTAGTGTTTCCATTATGGATGATTTGAAATGTTAATTTGGTATGGCATAGATAGGTAAATAATTTAATACAAGGAGTTTTAGAGTTATTATGTAACAAAGGCGTATTGGTCATTACTAAGGCGTTGTAAGTCACCAATAAGAAACATTTATTCTTAGATTTTTACAAATTTTAATAAATAACTGTGATTGTATTAATCGCATATAAATATATTTTAACTATTTGGTAACTATATATTCGACGCGCACAGTTTTTCCATATTTCAAAATTGTGAAAGAAATTCAACTCTCAATGAGGACAAATAGAGAAGAAGGGTTTTACTCCTAAACATAATTTTTATTTAAACTATTCAATTTTCTATTTAGCGACCGTTTAATTTTCCTTACTTAAAATGAATTACTGATATTGTAATATATTTATAAAAAGTAAGAAATTAAAAAAAAAGAAATAGTAAGAAGAAATCTTAATTTTAATCTGTCATAACATATGATAAATACAATAAATAATTCAGAAACGTTTTACTGTTATGACTGTAATGAATTGATATTACTTTTTTAATACACATTAAATAAGATACAAATGTCATTTTCTCGTACATCCACAGGCTGTCATTTCGATTGCATCAGAATGTTTTTTTTTTAATTATATTTGTCTATGGAGTTGTTTATTTTATAACAAATCGTGTTGTATTTGATTTCAAAACGTGGTGTACTAATTATTATAAACACTGGCGCTGATAATTTATTAACATTTGCACTATTAATTATCTATATTATTATATAATTTAATATAACTTTATAGGTATATTATTAGGAGCAGACATGATATTCATTATAAATATATAGCATGTCTGTGGCTTTAAATTTTTTTTTGTATGTTGTACATGTGATAAGTCTTTAACAAAAGCTTATATCTAAAAAGTGGATCTGACAATAAATTAAACCAAAAAGTTTGAATCAAAACTACGCAAAGGTACTTAATCAAACTTCTATTTCCCACAATTCGGGTGAAAATTTTGATGGTTAGCTCAAATCTCCAGTTGGTAATTTGCCGCCATAATGGGATTGTTGTGTTCTGGCAGTTGTACAAATGACAGCCAGAATATTCTGGGCTAGCACGCTTCATTATCTAGGGCCTAATTGCATTTAACATGTGTCAACTGAGGTCAAGTATTATCCAAATTGTGATAAAAAAAAAGAATTGTGAATAGAGATTTACCACCAATAAAGTGTTGTAGTAAATCAAAATTTTATATGTGAATTTTTCCTTCTAACATCGTTCCTGCAATCCATTTGGAGGGAGAGTTTTCCTTTGTAATTTCTTTCTATTAAGTTCGTACTGTAGAACCGAGCGCGGCGGACAAATCGAATGAGAAACCATTTCGAGATAAACGTAAATAAAATTCAATTTAGTGTCTTATTTTCATTGTTTCTTTCTATTTTCCAAAAAGCTCATTGGGGGAAATTATGTGTTTGTTTATTTCGTCATATCATATTAATTTCGATGCCTGTATTTGAGAAAACATTGCTAAGATTTTTGTTTTTTTATATATGTTTAAAAAAAATAAATAAAAGTTGTTAATTTAAATTGTGTTTGGCGGTTTTTTACTTGCTTTTCAACACGGAGGTTCAATTCCAAGGACACATGAGTAGTAGAGTTTGGATTGCGGTAGAGTTTTCTCGAATCCGCCTGGCTAGTTGCCACCGTCATTGTCCTGTTGTGTTTGGGCAGACACACGTGAGAGCCAGCAGTATTCTGGACAAGCTCGCTTCTCCATCTACGGCCTCAATAATACTTATTATCTGGTATATTTGAGGTCAAGTGTCAGTCCATTTAAAAAAAATCAATATTGTAGACTACAGGACATGTGTAAACTAATGTGTTACCAGTTTCTGCCCTGTAGTTTTGGGCTATTTAGGATAACCTGTATCGATTGAAATATGTGTATATATATATATATTACAACATATATATGATAAAGCATACCAACGATAATGTGTTTTACAAAATAAAATTAATTTAATTCAATTATATGAATTGATTTCAGATTTACAACTGATGTAAACATGAGACGTTTGAAGCTTAATAATACCCTATGAGAACCTTAACAACTGTTTAAATATACCGTTAATGACGAATACAAGACAAAAGACTCTCAAGTTGGTCTTAGAAATGTTTCATAATAATCATATTTTGTTACTAATCTGTCAATTCTATAGAGTTACGGTGGAATCTCTTTCTATATAACTCGTAAATGCTTGAATTAGATTACCTTTTTATCGACAATACACTAACACTCGTTATCAATTGACTGAAGATTAGTGACAATGAGGCGTTAAATTGTGAAACGTGCTTATTCACGATACTTCCGGCTATCGAATGTACGACTGGCGGAACACAGCGGTGCTGTTATGGCGGCAAATCCTCATTGGGAGTGGTAGCTAGGTGGGCACAAGAAAATCTTACCGCTCTGGCAAAATGGCACCTGGTTATTCGTGTTACAAAGCGAACGGGAAACCATGGCGTCATGAAGGCGGTAAAATGTTAAAATTGAGGACACAAAGAACATATTTAGAGGGCTTAGTATATCCACAGATTGTCTCTTGGGCAATGCGATCTCGGCGGCGTGATCTGGATTGTATCGTAGTAACAGTGTAATGGGAGTACCAACTGTCTTTATCAGTGTTTCCCAAGGTGGGGGGCAGGCCCCACATGTCATTTGGGGAGGGGGGGGCAATGAGGGACATTTAAAATAAAGTAGGTAATATAATTCATTGCATTTCTCGGTTTTTATTTGTTTTTGCGGGGTATCGGATAAAGATAGCATGGGTCGAGGGGGAAAGAATTTTTTTTTACTCAAAAGCGGTACATTGAACCGAAAAGGTTGGGAAACACTGCTCTATATCGTAAAAAAAAAATCTGAAAACACGTTCACATTGTACAGCCATTCAAAATTCAACCTTATGACGCACTTCTGTTTGCTTCATAATGGAGAAATAAAAGTCACTAATATCTAACACTTCATCTCCACAGGCACTCCACTTAATTAAGACAAAACAAAAGTTATTCGCCACGGACAAAAGAAATGCACTAGTAAAATATCTTCGGAGGCGAACTTAGGAACTCTCACACGGGCTTAGTTTTAGAAAATAGCAAGTCATGCTTATTTCCAGCGGCCCATTCGTTTAGAAACCGAGATATAAACTATCGCCTGCCCATAAATCTGAATAAACTTTTCGTCTATTCGATAATGGGATCCGATAATGTCTCCCTCAACAATTCACGTGTAATACCTATCCTCACAAAAAAGATACGTAATAAACATGTTCGACTGTCTATACGCTTCATATTTTCCTCCCTAATTCTCTTTGTGTGCATAAAAAAAAGAATAAAAATATATGCGTCGTTTTATATTTATCCTTTAGTATGGGTTACAAATATATTAGCTGTGCAACATTGTTGCTGATATAATGTAAGGCGCCCTCCCAGCACATGGACTGACGATTTAGTCAGGACGGCGGGAAGCGGCTCGATGAGGGTAGCAGGGGACCGCATATGGTGGAAGGCATTGGGGCAGGCCTATGTCCAGTAGTGGACTGACACAGGCTGATAATGGCGATGAATGATGATGATGATTAAGTTCCTCTGGAGTCAGTTGTCGCCAGCGGTGTTTCCGGACCGAGACGACGTAAGGGTCTTCGAGAAAAGAGCCTACTCCTTCCTTATAGGTAGACAACGCAGTTGCGTCTTCACGAGTGTTGCGTACGTCTATGGGCGACGGTGACCACTTACCATCGGGTGAGCCGTTCGCGCGTGTGGCTACTGATGGTAAATAAAAGAAAAAACCGATAAACATTTAATAAAAATTGAATTTTATCTCTTACAAGACGTCACCCGCCCTCTTCTCCGGGGCGTGCAAATTTTTCTTGTTTAATATTCAGATGAATCGCCCTACGTTATGTGTACCAACTTACGAGTTCATCGATTCGCAGAATAAAGTGTCATTGAAATTCAAATCCCACTTTCCTCTATTACGTGGTTGAATTTCAAAAACCTACAGTTTCAGAACACAATGAAATTTCATGTCTAAAGTATCAGATGTTTACGTTGAGTTTCGAAATAAAATTCAGTTAATATAACTAATTACTTATATAAGATATTTCAGTGTACAAATTGTCGTTTACCAAAAGAGAAAAACAGCGATTCGCCTTGAGCAGAATGGGTCATTGTACGACATTAAAAGTAACTTTGAAATTTATAAAATAACTACTTTAAATGCTTCGTCAGGCGAGATTACATGCACTAGTAGCAATCCATACAATTAAAAAAATTTAATCTATCTTTCTGTGTAATTATTAATAACGTAGTACAGTTTTTCAATGTTGAAAACGGTTTTTAATAGAAATTAATAAGCGATGCTTCAAGTTTTTTTTTAATTATAAAAAATGTGACTATCTATTGTTAACCCGAACTCAAAAACGAAATTGGTGCAGCTATGATTACATAGATGGCTTCGATGCGAACTCTGTCTGTTATTTCGTAAATATTCTAATAGGTTGAAAAGGATAAACTTATCAAATTAGTACATTACCCTCGGTTCTTAATATTTGCGCAGTATTTTAATTGAATTAACACTCGATGAATTCGTTAAAAGTTAGAATTCAGATATATTTCATATTTTATATTATACAGTTTCATATTATATAGTACATTATACAGAAATACACGTGTGTAATTTATAATTCGAATTAAAAACAAGATAACACAGTATGGGTCGCATGCAAATGCGTATAAATAAAAATATGTAAATAGCATTTATTACTACTTGGATACAACAGTCTGTGGATAATGGATTTAACATTTAAATGAGTAGCTAGGCTCATTTTTATAGGTGAAATACAAACAATGCGACTATGAACGTCTTGAATTAATTTTTAAACAAATTAATGTTGCAGATTAAAATTTTTAGGTTATAAATCATACCAGTCTTTTTAGTTATTAACACTGACATCCGGCGTCACCACAGTGGTGTCGTTTAATTGCGATTGAAAAGTAATAGATGAACAAATCTTTTGTCGTTTTCAAGGCACGAAACTGTTAAAAACACCTTTTTTGTGCCTTTCGTTTTTATTATAATATGGAACTTTAGCGTTTCAATGTTTTTTTTTTTATTATTCATGAAATCTATATTTTAATCGATTTCTAAAAATTTATAAGAATTTTGCTAGAATATGGGAACGTTAATGTCCCCAGCTACAGCACAGGAAGCGGCGAAGAGCGCGCGTTTCGGGAGCTGTCTTTATTTATTTATTTTTTTTATTTCGAGCAATAAAGGAATATATTGCTCATAGAATTAAAGTGCACACTAAATAAGGCACAACTATCGATACAATGAAACAAATATTAAATAGTGCTGTGCGAAAAATGCAGTAGACAACAGTTGAAACTGTAAGTGATTTGTCAGGATGTCTGTTGCTCCCGCGAATCCGCAAAGAAGAAAAGAGCGTGAAAGAGTAGTTACCGCTAGGTAACTACTCTTTCACGCTCTTTTACGCATTGTTGTGTAAAAACTAATTCGCTCGTACCTCAGCGACC
>DWQX01007155.1:0-10442 GCA_018245475.1 Pharmacophagus antenor | reverse complement strand
ACTAATAGCCCGGTTACCAAGATTGGTCAAAAAAGTTATAAAAATTAAGGGAAGATTTTTCGACGAAAAGTTAGTTTTAATAATATATTTTTTTTTATTAATAATAATGGCAATTATTGTAGTTCTTAAATTATTTTATGTTACATACACGTGAGTACTGGTAGTTCAAAGTTGGGAAATACACAAAATACCCGTGTTGGGTATCTCGATATCCCGATATTGCAACCTCACTCTCTCTCTACATCGAACTAAATTGATCTATACCATGTACAGTTTTCACGTTTTTTGTTAATGTTTCTTTTTTATAACAGCGTACAAGCGTGCTCCGAAGTAGAGATAATTTTATTAATGACGTATACGTTTTCGAATCTCTTAACGGTAGGATTTATTTGACTTCAAAAATTTCCTCTATTTAACAATTTGAACCCATGCATCGCATACTTCATTCTAGAAACATTTTTTTTTGTACAAAGTCTATTCCTATTAACCAAGTAATAAACGATTTTTTTTCTGTCTATTTATTCTGTTTAAACACGAATTGAAATATGCTAAAGCAAATTTAAAGTATATTAAGGCCTCTACCAAAAATATAGTACTTTATAGAATATCTAAAAATTATCTACTATTATATTATTATTATTGTTAGTATACGTGAGTTTAGTCTCGTAAATATTTATAATATTTTCAAACTTAAGGGTGGGAATAGAAACTGTTAGTAATTTTTATTTTATTAAAACTTTTTTATATCAATAATTTGGCTTCGTTCAAATGTTGTAGGTGTCTCCGAGGGAGATAGAAGCATTGCTCCTCAAGCACGATGGTGTTAGTGATGTAGGTGTAGTCGGCGCGCCGGATCCAACAGCTGGTGAGGTCCCAACAGTGTTCGTTGTACTGAAGCCCGACGTAAGGGTCACAGAAGCAGATTTAGAGCAACTCGTTGCTGAAACAGTACGTAGTTCTTCAATGGCATCTTTCATTAATTCCTCCTATTACTTCGCACTCTCTCTATACATTTAATTATCTTGTTAAAATTTTAAATCGTTAATAAAATACTTTTTATCCATCTACTGCAGTTCAAGGCATTATAGTCTTATCAAGATCCATTCTTGGATATAGGCCTCTTCCCTAATTCTCCAATCCTGTCGGTCTTGTGCCTGTCTCATCCAATCATGGCCTCCGTGTCGGCTGATGTTGACCACAGGTATTGACTCTGGGTCTCCACTCCTGTACTGTTCTGGTTCATCTCGCTTCGTCCATCCTGGTGATGTGTCCAACCCATGCCCACTTCTTTCTTGTTACGGTGTTGATCACATCTGTTATTTTAGTTTTATTGCGAATCCAGTCATTGCGTTCCTAGTCGCAAAGTGTAATACCAAGTATCATCCTCGCCATACTTCTTTGCACCACCCTAAACTTTTCTGTGGATTTCTTGGTAAGAGTAATGGTTTCTGTACTATGGGTAAACACGGGCTTAATACACTGCTCGAATACCTTCTTTGTCAATTGGCAATGGGTAATTTGCCACGAAGTATCTCTTTATTCACTTCGAATGCTGCCCTAGCCTATGCGATTTTACGATCCTGATCAAATACATTTTTTAAACTTGTAGTGCATGACAATAACAATGATGTGACGTATGATGTCATAGATGGTGAAGCGCGTTCGGCCAGAATACTTCTGGCTTTCACATGTGTGAGCGTCGAAACAATGCTGTTATGGCGACAGATTGATATTTAGGGTGGTAGCTAGCTAGGCGGGTTCAAGAAAACCCTATCACTATTCAGACCTTTACTACACCTGGAACCCGAGCATCGAACTCAGGATCTCCGCGTTGCAAAGCAAGCGGGTGATCTATTTCACCACGAAGGAAACCAGAGCTTATTTTTTTATTATTATTAGTTTCTTGTCTTACCCTAGATGGATATAAACCTCTTTAATCTTTTTAAATTGTTCTCATAGTGTTTTAGAACGCCATCTGTTGACAAATTTGACCAATTTCTACGAGTAGTTGTATAATTTGTTATAGAATAAGTGGTTTTTAGAAAGAAGTACTCTCTGTTGTTGTAAAAAAATTCAGTATCCCATTTTCAAAAATTTAATTTAACATTTTTTTTAACAGAAACAAAAATATACCTATTGCTCTTTCACAAAAATTAAAATCAACAGTATTTATCTGAAACCACTTTAATTTTACAGTTACCAGATCCAAAACATCTTCGAGGTGGAGTGAGATTCGTCGATAAGATACCAAAGACGTTCACTGGTAAAGTCTATAGAAGGGAACTGAGGAAAATAATAGAGATCTCAAAATAATTATCTCTGGACTGTTAATTTCGTAATAAAATAAAAATAAAGTAAATTATTTCATTTTTAATTTATTTAACCCTTTCAAGAAAAATTTTTATTTCAGCACATTCGTGTTTGAGTAAAGTAAAGAAATATGCTGGAACTGAATCGAGGTAAGACTTGGCGCAACAGCAGACCTTTGTGTATATTTTTCTATGACACTATAGGATTAGCTGGCATCGACGTAAACCAAATTAAACCTGATTATAAGCACGTGATGGTAAAACATTTACTAGTATATACGGTGTAACAGGTATCTTAAAAGGGTTAAAACTACTGCATAACCCTAAAACGCTAGTATATATCGTTCATCATTGTCTATCAGACCACGTTCAGTTAGGCGTAATTCTATGCTGTCGTAACCCAGTTTTATAATAATCTAGCCTTTTTCTCAGGCTAAGAAGTAATTTAAATTTAACTTACACTGCTAGAAATATGTATTTAAAAATCGTTTATTAACACGTTTTTATTAGAGCTAATAGAAACATGCACACAGCTCACAATTTTTATAGTCCTAGCACTGTCAATAAATTAAATTGAGAACAATTTTTATATTAACAATGGTTTACAGCTAGATCGAACGGTTTTGTTGGTTTTAGTATTCCACTTGTATTTGTATGAACGAGAACCTGGGTGGCATCCGCGTTCACATGATTTTTCATCCTTTTGGTGAGCTTATATTCTTATTAGTTTAGGCCCCATAGCTGTATCCAATAAGCCCACACAGGCATTAAAACCTTTTTATAAATTTGTATGCTGTGTATTAGAAAATTGAAGTATCTCCTTAATAGCCAATTCTCTGTAGCATATTCGATTCGATTTTTTTCACTTTTTCTTTCCATCGAAGTTAAACATCAAGCATGAGGTACAGGTTGGAGGATTAGCCGAATTTTCGTATGACATTAACTGGTTGTTAATATAAATGAATGGGAGAATATCAATATTGCTTATTCTCTAGTTTTGGTATTAAACAGCTGTATAATTGGTACAGAACCGAACTTAGAATCGATCGTTGTGGCACTCGCGCTTTCATTTTCTTTAGTATTTAGTAAACCCCTTCTTGCTTTATTTTAAATAATCTGTCAGTAATATAGGATTCTAAAATTTCTTTGTTCTCTACAGGGCGCAATTGCCATAGTTTATGAATGCGGCCTATATGCCAGATATTGGCAAATGCATGTGCCACATCCAAAAACAATGTAGTGCACATGTTTTCATCTTCAAGACTCTTTTCAATTATATTCGTGATTCTGTATAATTGGTTAACAGTTTAGTGTTTTTCCGAAAGCCAAACTGTTATTTTGAAATAAAATTTTAATACCTCTGTTTCAAATTTTAAAGTAATTTCGATATTATATAATAATTTTGTACATTCCTTAATTTAAGTTAATCTTCAATTATTTATAAATTTTACGTGCACTACATACTATAATCAACTATGAATATATTAAATATTTACATGTAATTGTCAACATGTAAATATTTACTAGCACATATGTAAATGTATGTTACTGATACATAAACGTACTCAAAAATACAATAAGAACGAAATTAACTAATTATTACAATATTATTTGTCAAAAGTCATGGTATTACATGTGGGGGATAGGCTTAGATATTTTGAATATGCTCTTTGTAGAGGCGATCCGAATTGTATTGGGTAAAATATGCATACTGTCGTTGACGATAAAAATAATATGTCAGTGTCACGCCATAAACCAGACTAACTATATGGTCAATTACCATCAAAATTTTATACTGAAACCGTAATAACTTTTTCACACTTTATTCGTCATAGACATTAGCGTAAAAATAAAAATAGAATCTATATTCGTAAGACTTTAAGCATAAAAATAAATAAAAATAAAATTACATCGATACGGGAACGACGTCAGCTTCATCCTTATTCAAACTTAACATTACGCGTTGGCTTTATGATAATATGTTTTCATTAAATGTCTATGTCTGCTAAACCATATCGCGAATGTAATCATTAAATTCAATTTTTTTTTCATTACTTACAATTTTATTATACATGTTTTCCTACATCTTCGGACCTTGACTTTTTGTTTGTTTTTGGCGTCGTAGCTCCCAAACGACTAAATTTTTTTAGTATTGGTGGTTTATGAATGAATCCATTGTTTTTCGAATTCGTTTCTGGCTGGTTACCACCCTCAATCCTCATTTGCCGCCATAAGAGTACTGCTGTGTTTTGGCAGTTATAAATATGAGAGTCGGAGTGTTTTGGGCACATGACGCTTTGTCAGGCATGGTTGTAGATGTTAAAGCAATGTGTGAAATTGAGATTTAAAAAAAATAACGCATGTATTAATACTTATTTAGTTTTCGTAGTTTTCTTAAAGTGTCGCGATGTACATATCACATGGATATGATACGATGATAATAGTAATGTTAACTTGATTGATGGACGGATGATTTAATAAAACTATATCTGCTCCTGTGACAATAATGTCTCACGAGGTTTTTCCATTATCAGTGAATATAGTAATTTTGATTAAATAATAAAATTCGGAGCGTATACTTTTTCCTTTCCTATATTTAAAATGTAATTATTATGTTAAATTATGCGTAGTTACAATTTAATAAATTACAAAAACTAGTAACGTGTCGAAATAAGAAGTCCATACAATAAGGAAAATGAAAAGATCAATCGAAAAATGTTATTCTCTAAAGAGATGAACAAACTTATTTAGGTTAATCATAACTTTGTGGAATATAATGTCTCAAAAGGTGTTTCTGAATCGATACGTTTTGGGGACACAAGAAAAGAGCCTATTTGCTTCATAATAGTCGGCAACGCAGCCGCGGCTTCCTTAGTGTTATGGTGATCACTTTCATTTGACCTGAACCGCCAGCTCTTTTGTCTACTTTACCTTTAAAAATAAAACTTTAGTTATGTTTTGCTCCGGGCACCTTGAAAACCAAATAAGATACACATATACACCTTAGCTTATTTGTCTGGCACAGTATGATTCAAAACTTCAGTATTAAAATACTTATGTTAAGTCCACAGAATGTATTTTGATCCAAATATTTCTTACAATGAATATGCATTTGCTTATATACAACAGAGCATCACATTTATTTAACATTGAGAAAAAATTCAAATCTCTTTAACACCATTATCAATTATTATCAGCTATCCTGCTATAAAAAGTTTAAATTTGACAATACAAATGTAAAATATTTATCATGAATAGTTTAGATAATCACGAGCCTATCTAGATAGATAGTTAATAAATTTTCTAGTACATAAGAACACAATAAGGTTAAATTTAAGTTCTAAGTAAATATTTTAATATATATATAATCTATCCGTTACATTTAATTTAAAAACCGTATGTTAATAAAATAAAAAAGGGTTAAAATGAACAAATATAAATTAAAATTTTAACCTGCAGAAATGAGGGAAAAATTTTAATTACTTCGTTACATAAAAACTTTTGTTCGTAAAAATTATGAAAAAAAATAATGCTGCGAGGAGGCAAAATGTAATATTAAATTGCCTAATCGAAATTAAAATTTGGTTTATTTTAAACTAAGTTAATAAATTATATAACCAAACTAAATTGAGAACGCCATTAACCACAATATACGTCATAAGTAATAATTATTTTTCTAAAAATGTTACGCGATTTATTATGTTGTACTTATCGCTTGGTTTCAGTCAGTCAGTCATTGTGAAGTGAACTTGATCGGAACATCGACGCCCGAGATGTTGAGAAATCCGAATTATGTGTATGGATCGGACGATTGTTTCATACCGGCTAAGTTGAATCTAGGGGACTACTTAGTCAAGAAGTTTAAAAGACACGGAGATAAAATCGCTTTGGTAAGTTTTAATTTATACCGATTCCACTGCCACTTATTTGAACTAAATATTTTTTTTTTCCTACTATTTTTTTTTATTTCCTTAATGCGTAATTTTAAGAACTAATGGCCACTAGTGTTTTAAAAATCTTAAAGTAGATACTATTTAAATTTATATATTCATTAGACCTTAAAAAACGCACGGTTATTCATGCTCCATAAGCCAAGTAAACCAAAACCAAATTTTCGAAACGGTATATTTATGAGGTCTGAATGTACAGCATTTATTTATTTTTATTAAATATCAATTAATTAAAAAATATATATATTTAGCTCTATTTCAATTTAGCTGTTTATTGTTGTTAAAATTTCACTTATCTATTATAAATTTTTAAATTATTCTTTTTTTATGTAAAAATAACATTACTAAATGAGATTTATAGGATTTCTTTTTCTTTTATCGGTTGTGGGATAACACTTGGTTTCGATTTTACCTAAAGTTAAGTGACAATGTGGCCGTAGATGGTGAAGAGTCTTCGCCCAGAATACTTCGGGCTCTTACGTGTATGACTGCCGGAATACAGCAACGTTATCATTGCGGCAGATTGACGTTGTGGGTAGTAGCTAGCCAGGCGGGTTTTGAAAAACCCTACCACCATACAAACTCTACTACTCCTGTGGCCCGGGAATCGAACCCGATAACTCCGCGTTATAAGGCAGGCGAGTAAACCATTGCGTCACAGAGGCAGTTAAAATCACTTTAATGGTCGCATAGATAACAATAAATGATAGTCGTTATCTATATTAATTCTCTCATTGTATATTATATCATTTCTGTCTAAACCGTTGGTTCAGTAGAGAAATTTGCAGGGTGTGTTCTTTGTGATATGTAGGTATCCCACTAAGAAAAGGTTTAATAAAATTCCTCGCAAAAAACAAAAAATCTCCGTAACGTTTGTCTTTTTTTTTTTGTAATTGTACTCACAATTATAATATAATACAAAGTGAACAATTAAAAAAAAATAATTTCCATACGTTATTTATTACCTTTTGATGAATATTCTACATATACGTATACATCGTATATGTAGACACATCACACATCGTAAAATGTTGTTTATACTAATTCCGGGAGCTGTCGGAATCATACAATTGCAATAATAATGAACCACGTGGTTGCTGTGTCGTTAGAACAATATTACGTATAAGAATAATATGAAATCATTTCATTTCTGAAGCAACGAATACATAACAATGTAATTAGAATATTTCACGTCATCAATTTACACTCGTCGCCTTGTGATACAGGAAGAAATCTCGCTGCCGTTACGAAGCGTTAAGATTTTCAATTACCCCTACAGTGTTACTCGTATTCAAACCATAACGTAGTAGAATATAATTAAATATTATAATATCTATAAAAGAAACATGAAAAATGTGGACACAAACGTTCCTGTGACCCCATCGTAATGCGGCGATGATGGTACATCGTGGGGTCTTATTCGGTGCATATCCGACATAACCTGTCCTTGCCCCCGTCAGAGCAGGTAAGCAAAGGCATTTACCCCACGTAAAACAAAAAACCTTGCCTCTTACACCAGAGGTCGCGGGTGCGATTCTCGCTCAGGACAGACATTCATGTGATCATTATTTTTGTTTTTTCCGTGTCTAATTCTTGAAATATATTTAAGCATTTATTTAAAAATATCTTAGTATGAATATCGGTCTGGTAAACTATAGTAAAGGCGCTGCTTACTACTAATAATAAAAATTCATACATAATTATTCAAATACTTTTGACTACCTCTGTGGCGTAGTGATCAATCGCTGGTCTTGTATTGCGTTGGTCCTGGGTTCGATTCGAGTTCGATGGGCCATTGACGTAGAGTCTGAATGGTAGTGGGGTTTTTCGACTTTTCTACCACTCTCAATGTCAAAATGCCGCCATAAGAACTTTGCTGTATTCCGGCAGTCATACACGTGCCAGTCAGAAGTACGTGAACCAGCTTCACCATCTACTGTCTTATCATCAGGTGCATTCGAGCGAGAGAGAACTCATAACCGATAACGAAAAAAATAGGTACCTGAATATTAATTCAGAATGTAATTGTGTACAGCATGCGTATATCTGTTTCCTACGAAAATTTTTACGGTATTTTCGAACCAGCTTGGCTAGCTGTCCCTCTCAATGTCTACCTGCTGCCTTAACAGCGTTTCTGTGTTCCGTCAGTCATACACGTGCGAGTCAGAGTATCTAGGTGAGTAAATTTCATTGTCTATCGCTCCATTGTTTCTCAAATGTAAATTGAGGTCAGATGTTAGCTAATTTGTAATAAAGATGATGTTAAGGCCAAGATTATAATATTAAATTAATGTGTATTATAATATTGTGTATAAAACTATGTACTGTTATCAATACAAAGTGTCCAGGTCATTAATGACTAAACTTTGGGATTAAGATTTAAAAAAGATGTACGCGGAAGATTGAATTTGCAAATGAATAATGATTATTAATTTCTGTTGAAACTGTGTTTTAATCAGTTTCCATTTATCAAAGATGAGATTTTGTGTAAAATAAAATATTATTTACATAAATGCGCGGAATTCATTTTGCTTTAAAATTTTTGATACATTTGACGTGGTACAAGCAAAGTGTATGTTCATAGTATTCGTAAACAATGAA
This sequence comes from Pharmacophagus antenor, assembly GCA_018245475.1. Lineage (NCBI taxonomy): Eukaryota > Metazoa > Arthropoda > Insecta > Lepidoptera > Papilionidae > Pharmacophagus > Pharmacophagus antenor. Next base: position 1,582 of record DWQX01007155.1, on the reverse strand, counting down.
TATATAATATTTAAGAAATACAGATTTTTTTTAGCAAATCATTGACAGTTAAATAACATTTGTATTTTATTGTTGTTTCCTTCACTTCGTAAATTAAGTTTTGAACATTTTTTTTTCTTAATTAGCATATATTGAATATTAATAAATATTAAAAAAAAATGCATATCTGTTAAAAAATAGTATGGAAAGATTGTCTAGATTATTTATAGTCAACCCACCCTCGGGCTTTAGTAATTGACACACCAAGTGTCACTCCGCCTATCAACAATTTTGATTTGCGTGGTTTTTAGAAAAACCGTGAGTGGGCTGTGTAAATAATGTTAATATGTACGCGATTATTTAGTTCTCCTTTTTCTTCACGAAATCTTGTAAGTTTTTTCTTAGCAGCCAGCAACATCATTATTTTAGTAACCTTTTTTTATTCACGTTACACGTTAATACGTGTTTGTAGCCCTTATAAAAAAAGATGAAGTACATGTGGTTTAGATTGACCGAAACAATGATTCGTAGCCTCGGATTGCATCTCATGATGTTTTTTACAACGTACTTATGATAAGGTATCAATCGTCTATAATATTTATGGATCGATATTGCTTTATCTCATTCTGATGGCTAGACAACAATTTTTGTACTAGTAGCACGAATAAGCAAATTGTATATTTGTCTATTTGACTAACGTTTAAAATAATTAGCTACTTCAGCCACGTGGAAACATACAAGGAAGAAAATGAATGCACAATGGCGAAGACTAGCTGTGAGCATATATCAACATATCGCCGGATTTTTTGAGTAATGATACATTGCGAAAAAAATAATATTACAGGAGGCAGTGGCAATAATCTCGTTATAGTCGGAAAAACCAGCATATTCCATTTAAGTAATATAGTGGACCAAAATGATTAAATCTTAATTGCTACTAAGTTTAAACACGACTGTAAAGATAAAAACAGAATAATCACGTCATGTATTAATATTTTTTTACGTAAATGCGTATCTACGTAAAAAATATTCGCTCTGGCGTGCCCAGGCCAGCAGGCCCTTTATAGTTTTTAAATTTTTTCATCTCTTTATACAGATATATAAACATATAAATCACACGTTTATATGTTTATAAATATACTTCAGAAGCTTTTCTTATTTCTTTTACGACAACTGGCTATCACCATAAAATTAAATTGCTGTACAATTTGAAAAATATTATACGATCAACGACCCACAGGCAAATGTTTCGTTTTTCTTGAAAACCGTCGATACCTTCATCATCATCATCAGCCTGTGTCAGTCCACTGCTGAGCATAGGCCTTCCCCAATGTCTTCCACCATATGCGGTCCTCTGCTTCCCTTATCCAGCCGCTTCTCGCAGTCCTGACTAAATTGTCAGTCCATCTGGTGGGAGGGCACCCTGCACTTCTTCGTCCTATGCGCGACTTCTACTCCAAAACTTTCCTTCCCCTTCTGCCATCGGTGACTCGGCAGATGTGGCCGGCCCACTGCCACTTCACTTTCTGACTTTAAGAGCTATATCGACCACTTTTGTTCTCCGTCGAATTTCTTCGTTTCGGATCTTATCCCTTAGAGAAAT
>DWQX01007154.1:0-10442 GCA_018245475.1 Pharmacophagus antenor | reverse complement strand
AGCACTAACTTTTTGAGTTTTATTCAATATTGTAATTTTTTCAAGGTGGTCTCAAACTTTTGGCCGGCAGTGTATGTCCAGTTCTTTAGATTCTTAAATTTAAGTTGAAATAATTAATGTATTATTAACAACTTATATAAATAAACATGGGATAGTTTTATTCTTACAGTGTGATGTCTACTAAAATAAAGTTTAAAATACTCATCAAAAAAAAAATATTTTTGCGATACCCAATAATTGTTGTGAATATGTTTGTAATTGCTATTTGGTTCTTAGTGGAATACTTTACCTGGAAAAATCAGATAAAACAGTGGGCTGTTAAATTAATAAATGTGTTAATGTTTGTATGTTTGCATACTTTTCTTTCTAAGACGTGAATTAGCAATGTGTTTTGAAAATACAGTCTTCTATTTTGTTAATTAAAAGTTTATTAAAAATGGAATCGTGTTAATTTTTACTTTTCAGCATGTACAAACTGACCCTCCGACTAAAGAAGGCCTTGCTCAGCTTGTTATTCAACTTATCCAGTATCAAGAAAATAAGTTGGGGAAAAATGCTTCAGATCCTCCATTTTTGCGGCTTCCTGTGAGTTGTTTTTATCTTATTTTTAAATAGTAATAACATGTGAACTAAAACCATAATATAGTTTTACTGAAAAAACAGCTTCTATTCAAAGCAGTGTTTCCCAAAGTGGGGTGTAGGCCCCGCAAGGAAGCAAATCTGCTATCTTGGGGGGCAATAGGCAACTTTTCAAAAAAACAGCTAATATAAATAATTGCATTTTTTTGGGGCTTTGGATAAAAATTGCAAGGGTCGAGGGGGATACACTGATTAAAAGAGACCTACCATTGTCGTTATATTACCTGACTTGTGGCTAACTTCATAGATGTTAAGTAGGTCTTCATGTAAGAGCAAGCAGATAAATTACGATTTTTCGATTTTAACTAGTTTCTTGAGGCAAAGGAAGATTTAAAAGTTAGAACTGTGTAAATTTATGGAGTGTATGAATCTTGTTTTTGGTAGTTTTATACAATAATATGCTTCTTTCTTCTATGGTTTTTTGTGGATACTTATAAAATCAGTCCTGTCTGACTAATTTATATCAACACACAGTCCCTTCTGATGGTCCTGGAGGTGTGGAATTAGTAGAAACAGTTGTTTGAGATTCATGGTTGTACTAAGGATTTTTTTGTGGTTCTGCCCATAAAGGTGGAAAGGAATTAAAATTTTGAACTTGAAAATTGGTACATATGCTGGAGTGGTTTCAATTTTAAAATTAAATAAAAAAATTACCATGCATGGCAATCAGTGCATAGTGGCTAGTTTTTGTACATAACGTAAAATTTATGTGAAATTTTTCAAAAAAACCTTCTAATTTGAGTTTAGTATTAAACTTAAATAAGAAGGTTACATACAGGTGAACTTTCAAGTCTTTTAAGAATTTTCTTAAAATTATCAAATAATTTTAAGAATTTAATTATTAAAATGTATTTTTTTTTCAGTTATTTGTTTTTTCTTAAATGTAATTTTTTATTATGATAATGTAACACCTTCCCATTTCGGCCACGGCGACTGTCTTCATCTCCGGTTTTGCCGTTGATGTGCTCGCATGTGGCTTTGTAGCAAATTTTGTTTGTAAAAATCCTCGCACATTGCGGGCATAAGAGGACACCGTTTACATAATTATAGCCGATAACCGCAGGTGGTCGGGCTTTCAGCTCGTCGTGTCTAGCATCCAGCTCAAAGAGCCACCGATTTTCAAAAGCTTTCACGCAAGATTTAACAAGCACTCTCCACTCCGACCGTCTGGCAGCCACAGCGAAGGATTGATGTCGCACTGCTTCGCTTCAGCACATCTTTGTACCTGAGGAGTTTTCCGCCATGCATCCGCTTGCCTTACTCAAGTTCTGAGTAAAAGATGCGCTTAGCTGTTCTTTCCTCCGACACACTGTCCGCACCACAGAAGCTGACGCCGCATAAGATACAACTCGATACTACCTATAGGCCTTTCGCAGCACTTCAGTATTCCGTACGCGGTCAGACCATCGAATAAGAAGTATTTTCCATAAGCACTTGAGGTGGAATCGGTTTAGCATACGGATGTGACAGCGATACAATGTCCACGTTTCGGCAGAGTATAAGATGTTGGGCAGCACGACTGCCATGTAGACAGCGATCTTCGTTGTCAGCTTAAAGTCGTGCGAGTTAAAGACCTTAGAGTCCAGCTTGTCAAAGGCCGCTGCAGCAGTGTCGATTCTGCTGTTGATCTCTGCATCGTGATCACACTTGGATGACATTGTGTTCCCCAAGTAGCGAAACTTGTCCACCTGCTTCAGCTCATCTCCTCCGAGCGTAATATTCAGTGACTTGCAACCATGAATGTCTAAAGACATCACCGTCTTTTGACACTGGTTCTTAAACCAAATTTATGGTACAACTCGAGGAAATCGGACATTAGCTGTTGCAGGCCCTCTGGGGATTCTGCTATGAAGCACAGGTCATCGGCGTACATCAACTCGGTGATCACGGAATGCGACACTTTGGTGTGGGCTTTCAGTCTGGCGAGATTAAAAATATTCCCATGCGTGCGAAAACTGATGCGGACATATTCAGAAGTCGTTTGTGAGACTTCTTGGACTACGACTGAAAAATATAATGCGAACAGTGTGGGTGCTAAAACGCACCCCTGCTTTACCCCACAGGTGACGGAGAAAAAATCCGCCTATTCGTCGTTAACAGAGACACAGCATTGCATGTCGTCGTGCAGGAATCTTAAAAGTCTTACAAACTTCTCTGTAAACCCGATTTTATGAAGTACAAGCCAGAGGACTTCACGAGGCACACTATCGAAGGCCTTCTCAAGGTCAACAAAACTGACATATAGAGGACGAGCTTGCGCTCTGCTCTTCTCCTGTAATTGTCTCACTGAGAATATAGCCTCACACGTACCTCGTTCTGGTTGGAAGCCGAACGGGGTTTCGGGAAGTTTTTTGGAAAGCATCATAAGGCAGTTTAGCCAGACTTGTGCAAAGACTTCCAGGGACTGATAGCAGTGAAATACGGTATGAACTACAGTCGGACCGGTCACCCCTGTTCTTATATAGCGCCCTGATACTTTAAAAGTTGATGGGACTTGTTCTTCTTGCCACATACGAACATAATGTTCCCAAATAGCCGAATGCAATTGATCACCGCCTTATTTAACCAGTCACTGTCGTTTGATGGCGAGAGCAATCTCCTCACGAGAAAGTGTCTCGTCCAGCTCAGTAGCAACAGGAAGTTGAGAAAATGAACTAATGTGTTCCAAGTCAACAGCCCGATCCACATTTAGCAGAGTGCTGAAGTGTTCTGCCCATCTTGCAAATACTTCCTCTTTGCTCTTAAGTAAACCTACGCCAAACAACGGCTTTAAAGGTTTTTTAGCAATAGAGGATGTGCCAATTAATTTCCGAACCTCGCTGTAAAACCCCGCGCTGATTCGTGTCAATGAGCCACTGAATCTTTTGAGCATTCTCTCGCCACCACTTGTCTTTGGCCTCCCGAGATAATCGTCTAAGCTACAGGTTACTTTCTCTTATTTCCGCGACGCTTACATTTTGGTCAGCTCCATAGTGTTGTCGGAGAAGACGGCGGTGCTTGTCAATCGCTTCCGTCAATACTTCGTTATTCTCATCAAACCCGTCCTCGTTCTTACGGACTCTACGACCCAAAGTAGTTGTGGCCGTGTCCAGTATGACAGAGCACTCCAGTCGCAATCGACAAGGCCGCCTTCTTTGTTGATGGATGGCAAATCAAAAACCAAAGGTCGAGCATATTCTTTCCTCATCTTAGAATCTTGTAGCCCATCTAAATTAAGACATGCATTGGATTTTGATCTACCACATCTTCTAGGACGATGGAGGCGAAGACGTAACTCAGTAAAAACAAGCCTATGTTCAGTCCAGCAGTGCGCACCACGCATGACGCGGGTGACGAGTACTTGGGAGACTTCACGTTGCCGAACAATTGCGTAGTCAATTAGATGCCAGTGTTTGAACCTTGGGTGCATCCATGTATTCTTGTATTTGGCGCGAAGCCTAAACATGTAGCTCGTTATTGCAAGGAGGAATTGTGCACATAAACTGAGTAAAAGCTGGCTTTTGCGGTTCATGCAACCAACTCCATGCCTGCCCAAAACATTGGGCCACGCATCGTAATCCCGTTTTACCCTGGCATTAAAATCACCCAACAGAAGAATCTGCTCTCTAAGTCTTCGGCTTTTGATACATCTTGAAAGCTCCTTAAAAATTGATCCTTAATGTCATCAGACTTATCCATGCTCGAGGCATAGACACTGATGACATTAAGAAAGTTGTTATTATCAAGGTGTAGATGCATTGTGGTAACGCGGTCTGAAATATGAACCGGACACTCTTGTAGCTGGTTAACAAGCCTATTCCTAATCGCAAATCCATCGCAAGAGGCAACGAGTCCTTTCCAGAAGAAAGTATATCCGTCACCGTGTTCCACCAGCTCTTCATCAGCTAGGTATGTTTCACTGAGAGCAGCCACATCTATATCACAGCGACGAAGTTTACGGCCAACGATTGCGGTTTTCGGTTCGGGGCAGATATTTCGTGATCGCGATCAAGGAGGGCACGTATGTTCCACGCGCCGAATGTCATAATGGGGATTTTATTATTTTTACATATATTTCTGAGGCGTCGACCGCGAGTTTACCGATGCGGAGACAGCCGCGGTAGTTACCGTTCTGAAGTGTTGGGGTGAGCAATTTTTAGGGCACCTTTTAGAAAAGGTGCCCTAAAAATTCAGAAAAGGAGCGGGCTAGAGCCCCCTCCCTGGCTGAGCAGGGAAAGCAGTGCTTCCTTGAATAGGGGTGGTTTGTCGCTCCAGGTGCTGCCGAGCCCCCTCTGTCCCCCTCAAATCAAACAAAGAACGACCACGGTATTCTAGGAACATCCCGCGGAGCCGCCCGCGTGCAGGTCTCAGACCAAGCCCGATCTGCATCAAACCGGATCTCTCTACCTCGACCCTTTGCCACGGGGCATTCCGTCAAATCGGAGTTATTAAGGTGCACAAACGCATATGCACACCCTCATCCTCACCCATCTTGATCCAGTGGAACGGAGAGATCGATACGACTGAAGACAGGTTCAGATATTGTGTCTGGTCAATGACAACTCTGTCCTCTATCATCGCCCTAAGCCATCCACCAGGCCTTGCTATCCCGCCGGTTCGGTCAAGCTCGTTGCATATCTGCGATGAGTCGCCATTCCCACCGGGATAGATTTCGTGCACTAAGGGAGGTATTCGCTGTAAAACCAGCCTCAACGACAGGCCCCCTCGACCAGATTTAGCCTGCAGGCCGACGCGGTTTACCGAGGTTTGGCCGTTGTATGCTCTACAGCTATTTGGAGCCACTGGCGAGAGTTTGTAGAATTTCTGCGATCAGTTGAAAAATCCACCTCCTTTTCAGGCCGACTGGTGAGAATCCAATGTCATGACACGCACGACGCTACAATACTATTTACTTTTTATTATACATACACACATTAAAAAAGTGTAAGCAACACATACTATTTCAAATTATTAATCAATTATTATATCATTTCTTACTAAGTAGGTAATACCTATGTGAATTTTTTTGATCTAGAGGACATACTGGCTGGTTGTAAAAAATTCAAGTATCATTTGTTTTTTTTTTTTTTTTTTCACAAATTCAAAAGCGAATGCATTTGTTCGTATTTCATAGTGTTTTCTTTGCTTATTAAAATTTAGTATTCTGTATCAATTTTGTGATTTAAACAATAATTTGAAAAAAGTTTTGAACAAATTTGAATTTTGAGACATTTCTTTCGTCATGGAGCGACGTCATTTGAATGCAGATGAAATGCAAAGAGCTGTAGGGATGTTGCAAGCAGGAAGAAGTCGATCTCCAGGAATCTCGGTATTTTGGTGTCAACAAAAGTGTTATTTACCGTCTTTATCAGCGTTACACTAATACGGGAGATCATGCTGAGTAGCACCCAGGTTGAGGAAAGTGTACAACCACACAGCAAGATCGATACATACAACTGACTGCATTTCACGTTGATGCATGATAATGCGCATACAGCTTTGCACACATGGGAGTACTTGTCAAGGGAAAAATCTTGGTATTGCCATGTCCTGCACATTCGCCACACCTCAACACCATCGAGCCATGCACGGGACATGCTCTAGAGAAGTGGTTTAAAGGCATTGGATGGAGTGACAACAACCCAACAACTGATGGACTTACTAAAATTTCATAGGGAGCAATTGCCGCAGGATAACATTAAGTCTCATCGATTAATGGGTGCCAGCAAGTTCTCAATAACAGAGGAGGCTCACTTTGTATTAGTTTATGTAATTATTATACAACCATTTTAGTTTAGTTGATTGTACACCTTACTTCGTACTACATTCAGTATAATAGTACATACAGTACTTACTCATAATTATTGTTAATTAAGATTATTAAAAAAAAAGCAATTGTTGTTTAAAATCAAAAACTATTAAAAATAATATAAACAAGAAAATACTAAGGATTTAATGCGAAAACATTGTGAAATTGAAATTTGTATGTGTTGCTTACACTTTTTTGATGTTTGTATAATAATAAAATCATTTATTTAAAGGAAGGATATTTGAGGCCAGTCATAATTTTTAAATAAATAACATTTTTACTTACATTTTAAGATTTATTTTTTTACTTAGATCTTAGGATTGCTAAATAATAAATCTATGATTTAAAAGCAAAGATTCTCTTGTTTTACGTTTCTTTCTATTTTCTTCTCATCTGGTTGTAGAATCTAGAATTATCTTCTGCATTCTATCGTTTATCATTATCAGCTTGTGTCAATCCACTGCTAGACATAGGCCTTCCTAATGGCCTTCCGCCGTATGCAGCCCTCTGCTCTCCTCATGCAGCCTCTACCCGCCGTGCTAACCAAGTCGTCGATTCATTTGGAGGAAGAGCGCCCTTCTACTTTCCTCTCACATCTGCCATCGATAACTCATCACACGTGGCCGGCGGTCCACTGCAACTTCAACTTGCTGACTTTAAAAGCTATGTCTACCACTTTTGTTCTGCGTCAAATTTCTTTGTTTCGGATCTTATCCCAGAGAAATAACGAGCATAGCTCTTTCCATCGCACTTTGAGTGACTATGTCGGTGGACCAGCGCAGCGGTCAGAGTTCATATTTCTGCTCTGTAGGTGACGCAGGGAGAGACTTTAGCCTTCAGGCATCGATATATTTGCGAGGTGAGGATGTGCCGGAGTATTCTAAATGGTGCCCAGCTTAATCGAATGCGTCTATCAATCTCTTTATTGAAGCTACCACGGCCAAGTTGTAAGACCTGTCCGAGATAGACATAGTCTTTAACCACTTCAATTACCGCGTTCCGATGGTTACTGTTCGGAAGATCGATTAGGAAGATCATTACACATAACTTTCGTCTTGTCTAAGTTCATTTGCAGCCTCACGCATCGAGAGGCAGCGTCGAGATTGTTTGGGATTCGACTGAGGTACTCATATGATTCAGCCATTACGACCACATCATCAGCAAATCAAAGGTGTGAAATGTATTCACCATTGACGTTAAGGGCTCGCTTCTTCCAGTCAAGCGTTTTAAATATGTGAACAGTTTCGGAGATATCATATCCCCCTGTCTCACCCCTCTCTGCAGATGGATCGACTTACATTGCTGGCCGTAGATGCGAATTGTCATCGTCGCGGCGTCATACAGGTATTTTAGCATTGGATACAGCGGTGGACTACTTGGCATCGCTGTAAGGATTCCAGAACCGACCAGGTTTTGTAGTCTACAAAGGCCATACACAATTACAAATTATACTCAGTGGTTTTCTATATAATCAGCCGAAGGGTATGGATAATGTCCACAGTACTGTAGCCTTTACGAAACCTAACCTGCTCCGGAGGCTGGTAGTCATTAAGCCTACGGTCGAGACGATTGTGGTAAACCTTGGAAATACCTTATAAACTCAAATATAAACAAGTCTATAATTCTTTAACAAGGTTTTGTCGCTCACCTTAAAGAATAGGACAACCACACTTCTGGTCTATACCAATGTTGTGGTTCCGTTGTATAGGACGGTATTAAACAGATGCTGTAGTACTTTCAGAATTGGTGTTCCTCCAGCTTTCAATAGTTCTGTTGTTATTACAATGCATCTTCACCAGGAACTGCACTATTTTTCAGTTGTTAAACAGCTATCCTAATCTCCTTGGCTGGTGTTGGGGATATCCTCCGTGTAGAATGTAGAATCGGGTTAGAGGAGCACGGCTATCACTCGCGCGATCAGATATTTGATATTAGTGAGTGTCGGCATTCTGGATATATCAGTTATTTTTAAACTTTTAAACCATGATCAATGATGCCTTAAAATCATTTTAATATGTTTTAAGTGATCCAAACCTTACTAAGATAGAAGAAATAGTTTTCTTTTATAAAAAGAAATTTTTCCCATTTTTTTTTTTGATCAAATAATTGTATATTTTTAATGACACAAGTAATTTCGTAAAAATATATTAGATATAATTTTATAAAAGTATTATTCATATAATAATTTATTACGTATGTAAATATAATGTGGCATTTTATAATGATATCATTGGGTATATTATATTTTTACTTGTTTACTTTTTGTTATTTTAATTACTACATAAAATTCATGATTATATTTAATAGTCGGCTGCACCAAAAAACAAGAAATGATTTTCAGGTATTCCTCTAGCCCCAGTTCCTTCGATTGCAAATAAGGATCCCGCATCGGGTTGTTGAGTTTTTTCTACATCGTTGAGACCAAGGCTACTGGTGGTCACGTATAATGTCTCTAAGTTATGACCTCCCCACATTACAGAAGTCACTTTGCTTGCTGGTAATTTATGCTGCTCAAGTAGTCTACCTGCTCTGGAATCTATTTTGATTACCTGGAAGTACAATGGCATCATATTAACCTCTTAATTTGTGTACTCGATTTAATTCGAGCGTGCTAAACGGACCAAACTGTTTACACTGTCCATAATTTAAGCTATGTTGTATTTTAAGCTGCTATAATTATTTTTGTATTTTTATTTCTTAAATATATATTTATATTTTTTAAATCTATGCGCTAAAAGTTACTACACAGTGACTTAACTTGCAAATACAGTGTTACTGTTAGTATCATAAAAATGTTCCAATTAATTTAATAGATAATTTAATTGCATTGCTTGACACTAGATTTACCGGCAATTTATATGTACCCATTTTTATCGTAACCAGTCAAAATGACTGGTCTTTCGAAAAAGTGTTTAGTAGTGCTTCGGGGTCTTTATTTACTTAAAAAAAAAATTATAAGTGAAGGTAATAATATAATGAATTTTATTGCTTAAACAAATTATAATCCTAAAACTTTTTAATTATAATTAGTTTTAATTGACTAGCAAGCAATTCGAAATTTAATTATTATAGAATAGTAAAATAATGAATAATACTACGCCTGCCAAATTTTATGATAAATTTCTAAGATGTATTTAGCACATATTGCGTAAACCACCTACATGAGACCTTCGTTAAGAAAAATTGCCACCCTTATATTAGTGCCTGCCTATTTTCTATAAATTTGGCTGAAACTGTTAAAACTAATATTAATAAAAGAAAATTTTTCTCATTGTAAACGTTTTGTCTCATTATTTCATTTTGTCAAAACAAATATACGATAACATAAAATCTCAGCAAAGGCATACCTATGTTGTGTAAGTTGATATATAAGTTTTGGTCCCCACTTGTTATTTCATAAATATTCTTAAAGTGTAAATAGTCTCAAAAATCCCAAGCAATAAATGCCCTAAAATCACAGAAATATACAGTATGTTGATTGATACTGGTACAATAATGAGCATTATTTTTATTTAGCATGTATATAAAAAAGTACAAACTACATAAAACTTATTCTTTACTTATAAAAAAGTTTTGCGTGAAGTAGTAATTTTGAATTGAAATCGACAAACTAATCATTTTGAATGCTCTGGTAAATCTAGTGTTGAAGAGCTATCTGATGTATAGCAACCACAGTTTTACAGTTGTTTTAGATACCTTAGATAGGTATTAAATATTAGGACTTATTAAAACTATAACAGATTTAAACTAGCGTTTGTTAAAATGTATTTATATATAACTGAATTGTAATGACACATTGATATTTTTACATGCTATTTTAAAATGTTTTATTGTATTGTTATTTAACCTTTTGCACTCCACACAAAATTTAATATCACCCACCAGCAACTCCGTGGCATTTTTTATGAACAGTAAAAATAAAAAGAATTATTTTTTTTAAAAAAATATTAATGCATGAACATAGATTATTTTTATGTATTTTATTAAATACATATTTATATTTCTGTTATGTTAC
>DWQX01007153.1:0-10443 GCA_018245475.1 Pharmacophagus antenor | reverse complement strand
TATTATTATAATTAATAATAATTTACCTAGACGACAATCCAGATAATGCTGAATCCAAAATTTCAGGAGTCTTGTCAGTTCCCTGTGGAAGAGTTTTAGCTAGTTCATCCACATACTTCTCCTCTAATACCTTCTCTTCTTCCGAGTCCACCTAAATGGTTAATATTGTGAAAATTATTATATTAGTTATATTTATAGTAGAACTGGTTTACAAAAAAAAAACAATAAATTCTATCTACATGATCTGATTCACCGGCGGTCTCCGCTTTGTCATTCCCATCGCCTTCACCGCGCCGGTGTCTTAATTCGCTCATGCTCTTTGCACGATAGTTGCCACAAACGTACAAACTTCTTAGAAACTTTCCAATGTAATTAATATTTTAATCCATTTATGACCACAAGCGCCGTCTTATGTTTTCCTTTAACAGCTAATTGTCAAACGAAAAATCAATAGTACTTTAATATTCTATGTTGCCATATAGCTATTCATCAACAATGCTAATAAAAAATTAATAAATTACAATTTATAATATAATCTGAAAGTAAAATGTTATGCTTTATTAAATATAGTAAAACATTTTCTCTAAATGGCATCGAATTTTAATGATGTGATAATACTTTTGTCTTTTATTATATCAGATTTTAGAAAAAAGTAAAAACTATTTATCAAATAATATAAATAATAGTCATGGTGAAAACAAGAAAATTACATTAATTTACAAAATATATTACATTTCCAATTTCTATGAAAGCCTTAAAATTTAAGCCAATGGACAGTAAGCCATCCATCCAACAAATTTACTCTTATTTAAAAAAATGAGTAAATAAACATGGCGTGCGAGTTAGACGATTTTGAGAAAAATATTGAAAATGTAAGTATTTAAAGAAACATGTTTTAAATAATTGCGTAGAAAAAGTAATTTACGTTTTTAATGTTTCAGTTAAGAACTATTGTTAGAAAATCTTTTGCGCGTATATACGCTAGTTTAAAAGCAAGAGAGCTAAAGACCTTGAGACAACTTGACGCTCTAAATAAACAATGTCAAGATGACATAGATTTGAAGAAGAATTGTGTTCAGAATATTGAAATAAATTTCGACAATGAAAGCATATTATTAGAAAATATAAATAGCTATGCAGTTATTGATTTTGAGAAACTTAATTTTGATAGTACTACATTTACATTGGAAGACTATATTAGCCCAAATGATGATCACATGTATTTGTATAAAACTATTGAAGACGTGACAAAAGAAGAATACTGTGATGATTTAGAAGCTATTGAAGAGGCAGCCCTGAAAGAAATAACCTCTACAGAAAACTGTGTGTGTTTTGTCACAGTTCATACAAATGAAGTTTCAAAGAAGTTTAGATATTTAGACAATAATAGAATACCAGAACCAGTATTGTGTGAAAGCAATAATCTGGTCTGTGAAAACGTTGAAATAGAATGTCTAGACACATCGGAGGAAGACTTAAAAAGTGAATGCTTAGACTTGGAAATAAAAAAAGTAGATCCCACTGATGATTGGTTAAATTCAATTAAAAATCAAACAGAGACTGAACCAACACTAGTTACTGATTTAATGGAGCATAGTACTATAACTTGCACATAGAATTTGTATGCATAATGATTTTTTATATGCATTTAGTTACTTAAGATAGGAAAAATAAATTATATATTTTTATATCTTTTTTTCTTGTGTAATAAATATGATAAATATTTTACACAGACTTCAATATCTTATAAATCTACCTAAAAATTGAAGTTCAAGTATTCTTTTTTTTAAAAAGAATCTTGTTTCTTCCCAATGTTGTAAGTTGTATTTATAAGTGAAGTTTAAGAATGTATACAACATTGATTGTTTTTAGTGTATTTATTACAGTTTTAAACTGCTTAGCAGGTGGTACTGCAGTGTATAAAACTCTTTTATTGAAAGGAGCTTAATTATACATGATTTAACTTTAAATTAAATGGATGGCTGATATATCTAAAGTAATCAAAGCTAAAAAATGTTTTTAGTAGACAGATTAATATGCCCTTGCATTATTTGATTTGAAAGTATATCAATAAATTGTGGAGTAGATAAATATTTGACATGACATCCATTATTAGTCAATGTTCAATATTTGGGACACTTTTACTTGTACTTCAAAAATTCTCCACAGTTTCAACAGAAAAATTGTTGTTGACCACTTAGTCAGGTATCCATCTGTACTATTGCAACCGTAGATGTGTAGATTACTATCTAAAATATTAAAAACCTCATTAATATTATTAAATGCTTGCTAACTATTGCTGTCAATATGGCAACATTATAAGTGAAGCATTCCACTACAAAGGTAATTTTTGACCGTTTTGCCAACAGCTAGGGACTAATTTGTGGTCTCATAACTAATGTTTAATACCCATGAAACTCGTCAATTTTGTATGAGTTTCTTGAAAAATTATTTTAAATATGAAGTTAAATGTTTTTTTTTTAAATAATTGCAGTTCACTTCATGTAATTAAAATTTCAAAGTTTTATATATTACATATTTGCCATTCTGATTCCACAAGTATTTATTCAGAACTGTTATGGTCAGTACACCTAATTTTTCGTTTTTTTTTTAATAGTACTCTTGATGACAATGTATTTTATAAAAATGGAGGAGAACATTTGAAATAAAACTAGTATATTAAAGCATCAACTTCTATTGTTAATACATTTTTACAAATGGCGTTACTGAACTCTTAAAACTAATATGCATTGACTTCCGATTATAATTCCTAATGAATAAATATTACCCTTCATTATCACCGCACTTTGAGTGCAGTGAACAAATTACAATAATTGATACCAATCTTCCAATACCAATACATTTGCCAGATTTGCTCATCACATCTGTTAAATTACAGTTTTATTATATGGCACTTAAACATGACAAACATTTTACAAACCATCCTCTAGTTACCATGGTTGGATGGATTCTGTTTATAATGGAAAAAGGTATTCTAGTTTGTACTCAACTTTTTCACTGGAAATATTGTAATGGCACAAAAAGGGTGCGGGGTGCAAGGAGAAATGTATTTTACTGAGAGGACATTAAAGTGATATTAAGAGTGGTTACATTAGCAGCTATAGTGGAAGGGTGGGGTGCAAATATATCTATAAATACTGTATATAAGTAGGCACTGAATTCCCCTGGAAGGATTGGTTTTAAGCCACGATTGTTTTTACTGAAATATTCTTATTGTCGCATTACATTCAGAAGTGAGCTACAAACTAAGAATGATATATAGGTTACGAGTATACATGAATACTGAGTTACATAATTTCTAAAATGATATTTTTGACGAGTTAGTAAGACTAAATAATTCCATTAGGAGGATACAATAGTTATCAAAGGACAATTCCATAAGTTGAGGGTACAAAATCTCAAATGAGTACAAGTTTCAACTAAATATCATAGTGTGTATAATAATGAAGTCGTTACGAGCAACTTAAGCTAGCTTATTTAGTATGTTATTACTACTATTGTACATTTTAAACAAAATTAACATATGACAGATACTATACAAGCCCAAAATCTGTGCACACAGCTGCAACATCACGATTATTCTGCTTTTCAGAATTATTTGCGGCCATATTTAGCTCTACCAGTGTGTCGACGCTGTTTATGCTCACACCTTTTAATATTTTCTGCGCGGCTAAACTAGTAAAATTAAAGCTCAAGTCGCTCAAACTTGGGAAATTATAAATATCCTGATTTTCTTTCTTCACATCCTGGCTCAAGCTGTACCTTTTTTGTTTGTTTTCTAAGCAATTGATTTTCTCCGTCGATATATCTTTAAGGGGTTCCTGATTCTTAAGCGCCAGGTTGGGCTCCGAACCCAACACAGTTGGCTTCTGATCGATTCCTTTCGTTAACAAATTAGCAATCGACTCCGTGCTCATTCTATTATTTACGTTCGGAAGGCCGTTTAACATTTGCAAAGCTGCGGCTTTTTTTAACAAGTCAACGCTTTTCAGTTCGCTGTTCGAATTAATATTCGTTTGTAGTCCGGTATTAGTTGATGATAATGAGTTCTTCTGATATCTTAGGCTTCCCAAAGACCCGATAATGTTGTCATAGCTTTTCGTGGGTGTTGACGGGTTACTGTTAACTGTACCGTCTACGTTGTGAATATTATTGTGTATTGCGGGCGATGCTGGGTTCGATGCGGCTTCGCTTGTGTTATTTAATTGATTTTTATACACAAAACTATTATTATTGGTTGCACCTATTTGTAGAGACAACTTTCGATTGTTATTCATACCCGTGTCGTTGATTGAATTCTTATTGAATTTATTCTCCTGTACTTTTACCGTATCGGGCTCTTGAAACATTTGCTTGTTTTTTTCAACGCACACGTCGAAGGACGTCTCCGTTGGGTTTTTTGGCTGCTGGTTCGAACCGTTTTGAGAGACTGAAACAACTTGCCTATCATCATTAAATATGTATATGTTACTGCCGTTGCTACTTTCTGTAACCTTTCCATTTTCAAATGTGATTACTGATCTCACTGGTGAGTTTTGAACGTAAACTTTGGTGTTGGTTCCTCCGTTTTGCGATAATGTATTGGTGGTGACTTTTAACGTTATGGAATTGTTGGAGTTTGAACTGGCCAGCAGAGAAGTTGCGGGGTTCTCCATTTTGGAGCCGAGCGTCTTATTGTGTAACGGTGTCGCTTTTTTGGGTGTATTTGGGCAGTTTTTTGGGGATGTGTTGCCGTTTTTTACTGTCTCGCCTCCAACAATCGGCGGTTTGGACCTATATTTATGTAGGCTTTTGGGGGAGCTTTGTAGACTTTGGACTTTGACGAGTGATTGTGCCCTACTTAATCCGTTTGTTCCGTTGCTGTGACTAGGTGAAGGCTTCAGGGTGCGGTCAGAAATGTGGGATTCTAAGCTGGAATGTCCGCTGCTGCTCGTATAGTTCCTTTTTATTGGAGAATTATCCGGGTTTTTTTCTTTTCGCGGTGTCCGATGGGTATTGCTCTCCAAGCTTGACGGTCCGCTGGTGGACATGACGTTATCCGAATAGTCTACTCGTCGGAGACTTCCACTAGGACTGTCCCGCAGTTTGTCATTTCTTTGGGGCGACCCAAAGTGATCGATGATAGTTTTATTGGTGGAACTTCTGCTCAAAGTCGATCGTGGTAGACTACCCGAGCTGGGGCTGGAGTGCCTGACTGGGGAGTGATCATAGTGTACGGACCCAGCCAAGCCGGATTCAGTAGAGAGGTGCCTCTTGTGTCTTCGAGGCAACGTAGAGGATCGGTTACTTATCTCCGATCCATCGTAGTATGATGATACATAAGACGTTTGGCTCTGCAAGGACTCCTGAAATATTAAACGCACAAAAATTATCAACTATTTTAAAACGAGTGTGTGACAATTTATCATTATCAACGTTTATCTGAATTTATTTCTAAATTTTACTAAAAATATAAAAGTTTTATGTATCGAATAGATGAATGTATTATAGTATATAGTAAATAATCCATGAGAACAATGCCAAGATGTTTTGTGACAGTACATTGACATCTATTTCGGTATAGTTCCATCAAATTAAATAACAGAGACGGTTTCAAAATATCTGTTCCTATGGTTGGGTTAAGCGGTAGACCAGTTGGTTTAGTACCTTGGAGTTGGTCTGCGTGGCGACGCAATGCAGGTGTACGGCCTTGGAGTTGAACCAGTCGGCGGGCGGGAACTGCGCAGAGAACGTGCTCATCGCGCGCGCCGCCTTGCTGCGGCCGCTTCGTCTGAATAAGCGGGACAGCAACGACGCTTTCTCTGCAATACAAGAAGACAAATTTTATTCGTTGTAGGTCTCTGTTCCTGGAGGCCGTATAACTACGTACCACCGCGACATCTACATCTGCCGCAAAACAGTTGTGTATAAACGTTACTATGCTTAGTGTTAAGAGTTGACGAGACAACTAGTTGCTTTAATCGATGAGCGCAATTTATTGCTGTATAAATTTACTTACACGATATTTTTATGTACTTTTGACTGCCTCTGTGGCGCAGTTGTTACCCGCTTACTAAGTTTGACTCTTGAGCCGGATATTTGGTGGAGTTTGGGAGATACAGGGGGATTCTTTGGAACCCGCAGAAAAACAATAATAAAACATAGCTTTCTTTGATAGATTCACGAATGTAAAAAGATTGAAGTTACTTGGCGACGCAGATTCAACGCTCGGCGGGTAGTCGGTGGAGGAAGAGCTGTCTGTAGTGTTGACGTTCTTGTGGTGCAGGCTCCGCGTGGAGGCACAGCGTTGTAGGTACTTGCTCGATGACCCGAAAATTCTCAAGGAGTGGCGACGATCCAGCGACCTGGGGGCTGGGAATGAAGCGCTTCGTCGCTTGTTTGGTCGACCGTACAGGACCTTATCGTTAGGGTTGCCTGGAAATTATTAATTCAGAATTTTAAAAAATAGCAATACTCCTTCAACTGTCGAATTATTTGTTACGGCCTAAATGTAAATAGAAATTAAAAAAAATAGTAAAAGACTTGCTTTTTACATTGATTTAATTTTTTTTTGTTTTTATTTTAGACAGTTTTTTTTTAATAATAGTGTTTATTTAATTTGCAGTAACTGATTCTTGGTTTTTTTAATCTGTTTTCTAATTATAAAGTGTATTCGTATAAATAATTAGTAAATTTGAAAATATAAAATCGAAACCGAATATGTTCCCCGGCAGTGAAATATTCCGTTAATTATAAAAACATTTAGTATCAACTACTATACAAATAAAATAAACAGTTTATAGTTTTCACATTCCCAAAATGACGAGAAAGTATGAACAACGTCATAATTTCAAATGTTATCTCCCGTTAGATTTTTGTCGAAGAAAAGGTTATACATGATCCAACGGCGTTCTAAGTGAATTATCTAACTGTGATTAAAGTTGTAGGTTTATAATAAACACCTTGCTTCGAACAGTATTTTCAATAACACCCTAATAATATTTCCTGCGTCTTTAATATTTAATATTAGTTTACATAGTATTGTACCAAATTAAAAAAAAATACTTTTGTCTGCTATTATGATGAATGCCGAATTAATGATTTTAATTTATTTATTTATTTAATAAATTTGAAATGTATTTATAATACTCGTCAAACACATCAAAATAAGGATAGTAAGCAGATAGAAAAAACAGCGGCCTGCCGGAGGAAATAAAAGAAGTGATCGCAGATAAAGTAACCACCACACCTAGCAGCATTCCGCACCATCTGCAGAGCTTGATAGATAACACTCGAATCAAAAGAAATGGATACATGACATTTGTAGACGCATCCGTCTATGTAGAGACGTGTTCACAAGATCAATAAGACAAGTAATACGCATATAAATATGTTTATATATATATATATATTGAACATAGTAAAAGGTGATTCTAAATGTTTTAACCTGAAACTAGATAATGCACTATCGTTATAATTATCAGAATTAAACGATCAGTAAATAAAAATGAAATGAATTTGCTAATTTTCGCTTTGTTTAATTGCAAATGCGAGTATTACTACTGAAATACAATCTCAACTCGTTTCACCGCTGTAGCGGTGAAGATGCTACGTGTACGTAGCATCTTCAGATGTTACGAGTTCAGCCTACCGGCGTCGGTAACAATGCGGGATTAGCAAATTAATTTTTGTTTTATATAGTCACGGCATTCCGTAAAGTAACGCTGAAATCAATACATTATAAACGATCAGTATTAAATCTATACTTAATCAAATTTTAATGAAGCTTCTTAGTAGATGGTCTCGAAAGTTTATAGGTATACTGAAGAGGGATTAATCTTAACATAAAATAATAAAAATTACCATGCCTAGTGATACAGGTGGATGATGGCTAGTAGTTTATAAAGTCTTGCTATTAGCTGCTTCTCGCAATGTACAAATAAAACTGAATTTCGATCTACAGCTACATTAGCATACATATTGGCTATTTGAATGGAGAAGACTTGATATAAAAGTAAAATAAAGCTTTCTACAGTTATATTATCGTGTGACGTCCTTAGAAAAGGTAAACAATATATATGTGGCAATAAAATGACGATTGATGTAATTTTTTTGTATACCGATTATTACTTAGAGGTGATGCAAAACGTTTAGGAAGTGGTTAATAGAGTCTTTTTAGATAATAAATATTTCTTGTAAAATTTTTGATTGTATCTATAGTGTTGGTTTACCGCTTGCTTTATAAGGCGAGAATCCCAGGCTCGATTAAGAATAAGTATAATAGAGTCTGGAAGGTAGTATGGCTTTTTCAAACCCGCTTGACTAGCTACCATCCTCAATGTGAATCTGCCGCTATAACCAACATTGCTGTATTCCGGCAGTAATATATATGAAAGCCAGATGTATTTTGGGCGATAATACTTTACCATCTACAGCATCATTATCACTTAACATCATGTGAAATCAAGGCAATGTTAGCCCATAACCGATAAAAAAAAACAGTTCTAACTTGGGAGTTATCGTGAGCTCCAGTGTAAACGCAACCCAACAGACCAAAGCACATGCAACCTGTGACGCATAAAGAACGCAGCGCTCGCAGATACAGCCATAAATCAGTCGTGAACTTGGCAGCCGATCCGATTTACTGAACTCTAATGTTTTTGCGCGTTGTCCTTTTTGCGAGCGCGGGCATTGGGGCAAGTTAGCACCGTTCTATTCATTTTGTTTTCGTCTTGCGAGTTGACTCAGACAATTGAAATAACAAATTCGAACGACGCATAATATAACTGTTGCAATTATCGAATATGTTGCCATATAAATATATCATTGAAGCTTATGTCGTTGAGATTGAGTGGTACCAAGCGGGACATAAACTAACGTTAAAACCTTATTGTGCCGTTGATGGAAGATTTGAGATAACAACGCGTTTATGCCAGACAACTGTACAATATATTCTAAAGAATATATTATGCGTTGCATACTCCTTAATAGGCAGATCTTTATGGTAAACTGTCTTACATAGCTGCATATATAGCTCATTATGTACACAGGTAGAAAACATTTTAACTTATATAACCACAATAAACGCTGTATAAGGATTTGAAGACAAGCCCTTTTCAACATTCATGCACCGTGTGCATATCTTACTTCTATAAAGACGAATCCTTCCATCTAAAAAAGTTTATTTACCGATAGATAAACATATTTGTTCTAAAGTATCTTATATTAAAAGTTAATAAATAAAAACTAATTGCTTGAATAGATCAAAAGGACAATAATTAATATCAAGATTTAATCTTCATCTGGTATATAAATATTTTACATTTTCTCGACGGTACTATACACTTTTCATAACGTACGATACTTTATTTCATTCTAGGGACATTTAAATAAACAAATGAACGCAGTCAACACCATAGACAATTTATCAGACTGCTCAAAGCAGTTCAGGTATGCTAGTGTACTAAATAACAAAGTTATGGAATGACAAACGATGTCGGCGCGCATACTAAGTGCGGCGCCTGTAGTCTCCTCTAAATAGCGCGAAAAACAAACGAGCGGACGTTCCCAGTAGCGGGCGCGCGTGGGTACTACTGGTACGGCTGTATCTGGAGTTAAAGGCGTCATTCGTTTGGCCCACGTTGCCATTAATATAACTACCGGAGCATCCTGAGCCGTTAGTCCACTTTACAGAAATAGAGTGGAATGTCGCCACGTACCACTTCACGCACCTCCTGGCAGTAGTGCCGCTGATAAATCTCGCCGAATGACAAACGCATCATGTTTAGTTTATTGACAGCGCTATTGAATTGAATTTTGTATTTCGTTTATATTTCGTTCCGTACCACGTTTGATGATTCAAAGTATATCTGATTTGAAGCAATTAGCGGCGCTGCATTATCTTTGACAGAATGTAACAGTTTTTTTTTTATTGGCAATGAGCTAACCCTTCACCTCAATTCACACGTCAAGTTACAATGGGGCTATAGATGGTGAAGCGTGCCCAACAAGTATACATCTGGCTCCCGCATGTATGAATATGTATGTCTGAACACAGCAATGCGTATGAACTGGCAGATTTACTTTGAAGGTGGTAGCAAGACAAGCGCGTTCACTAATCTACTCACGTAGCCTCGTAATTATGCATAAGGCGATAACCCACCACTGAGGCAGCCAATATTGTTAAAAACTTCTTTCTTTTTAGTGTAAAAGGATGCATTTTTATTACACTTGTTTGTATTTGTAGCGGTGCTGCGCCTGTTGGTAATAACGTACCAGGACCGCTCCGCAAACGTTTATCTACTAAGTGCACCAGCTATCTTGATTGAAATTAACGAGTGTTTACATTACAGAAGCGATGGCGATACAAAAACACTTCATGATTTTCACTCTGTTACATGTGCTGTACGTACTATAATATATAAAAAAAAATATATATATTTA
>DWQX01007152.1:0-10444 GCA_018245475.1 Pharmacophagus antenor | reverse complement strand
ATATATATGTGTATGTATATATATATATATAACAACACTAGACATACTCATCCTTACATCACC
This sequence comes from Pharmacophagus antenor, assembly GCA_018245475.1. NCBI lineage: Eukaryota > Metazoa > Arthropoda > Insecta > Lepidoptera > Papilionidae > Pharmacophagus > Pharmacophagus antenor. The sequence goes on along the minus strand of DWQX01007152.1, from coordinate 10,381 downwards.
TTCCGTTCCTACTAATATATTTTTTTTTATTTACGTTTTTCAATCTTTTTTTCCATCTTCTAACAAAAACCGTATTATTCATTAACAGATGGTTGCTATTCGTAACTGTTATATCGATAGCAATCGCGAGCTTCTCGTGCCAACGACTGCCGCGATTATACAAAGGGCCCAAAGTCGAGTTGAACTATCTCAAATGGTTCATTTACTTCACCAATTGGGGCTATATGCTGATCGCATTGCAAGCGGGCCTAGCTCTCGCCGTGGTCTGCCGATATAGAAAGGAAAAAAATCTGCACATTAGTGAGTATCATATTTACATGTAACAACATCATTAAGAGTTATCACTTTCTTATCAAATAACTTCGATTTTTACTTTTATTAGATTTAATTCATTTTAAAATGATTATATTTTTAGGTTACATGTATATTATGATCCCACATAATTTTAAAAGTTATTATAAAATTCATAATATGCAATGACTTACGATGATGAATGTCAATGAATTTATTTAGATTAGCCTTGAAGTAGAAAGAGTGATTTAAACTCGTTAAAAAACTTACTAATGTACATTACTATGCACTTTACAGTATAAACACATAAAAACAATAAAAAAAAATACTTTTGTACAGATAAAAAATCTCATGATGAAAAACTAATACATCTAATTCAGAAAAATAAAAGGTCTTCGTGATTTTTGTAAAGGCTCTCCCCTAATGCATTACATTAATTCTCGTTCAATTATTATACGCCCTTAAAAAAACAAAAAAAAAATAGATTCGAGGAATATAATTCAAAATGATTAGTTACCAGTTAAATTGTCGTTATGTAGGCGATGCTTGTCATCGCGTGAATTCGTCTTTTTAGATTCCAATGGAATGGTCGTCGTCCTGAGCGGTACAATTGGCCGCTAGCGTTGTTTGCGTGTCATGAACGTGGTAGTGGGTGATAGCCGACTACGCATCACGTTCAAACACGTGCCCTTGTTTGTAAGGAATTTAAATCGGTTGAACATATGTCATTAGAGCTTTCTCGTGATATCCAATATTAAGCCGTTTTATTGTTCGATGTTGATGTCAAAATATCGACACGTGTAAATTTTCGTGCATGTCGAATCGAAACAGATTTGATATTGGAGAATAGTTAAAATTAGTCTCTTAATATAATTAATATATAACAGAACAACTAGATAAATTAATGAACACTAAGTCTTTCAGGCATTATCCCTATCTCGATTACAAAACCAGTAAAGGCTTTATGGGGTCGGTCTAACTACGTTCGATAGCTGTTCCGTGCTGCACAGTGTTCAGTTGCACAGCTTTATCGAACTAAGGACCAGCGTACCCGAAATCAGTGAGTAAATAGTTAAAATAAAAAAAAATCAGGCTATAAGAAGATCCGATTAAAATCTGGCCAAATTTTTCGTCATCAGTGCAAAACAGTCCCTACATGTAAGTAATTCCGCCCCAAAATGTTATTTATACACTTTTCTAAAAAAAAAATATGAAGGTTATTGGGATATATTCAGCAAAGAGATAATTTTGCTTGTGTTGATCTAAGAGTATAATATTTTAACGCAATTTCCTTAGTATTTTACTAATTATTTTGTAAGAAAGTGTCGTTTATTCTAAACTATTAACACAGATTCAAACATAGAATATGTATCAATAATTACAACTATTTTAAGCATTATTTATTCTTGCTAGGGTGCATTAAATTTCTCGAGGTATCAATCAAAAATTAGTCTTATCTATATCACATATTTTAAATTTCAGATTTAACTACTAACACTATAGTACGATTCATTGCCATCATCAGATATCAGTGTTGTGTTCCGCCATTTAAACATGTAAAAGCCATAGCATTTTAAGCAAACACGCTTCAGTTTGTAGAACTGTATTTGTCACTTTTTCATTAAATGTTATTACGAGTATTATAGTACATAGTATATAAGCCTAAAGTAAAAAAAAACTTTAATTAATGTTTGCCATGTTATATTTATACTGAAAATTCTACCTAGTGTTCTTACCGGTCTCATATAATTAGCTAATTTCTAATTCCCGACAATCATATCCACAAATGTTGATGCGGCATAAATCGCTCACACAAAACAACCGGCAATAACAATGTCTAAGTATTCATTCAGTGTCAAATGGATGACTGTTGTCCCCGTAATGAAGCCACGTAGGAATTACGAGTGGGCTTATTCAATATCTACTCGCAAAACTCCGGAAGCGAGGCCAATCTACAAAAGGACAACATAGTTTTATACCAGGCACAGATCTTAATCAGTAGTTACCTAATGTCATGCAATGTGAATACATACGAAGTGAACTAAAACAAATGTATGACGAAAATATTGTGAAACGGAAACTCTAAGTACTCAAATTGGAATAAAAAGAATTATAAATTCTATTAATAGAATTTTGGAAACTTTATTCAAGCACATGAAATATTGATATGGCAACATTTGATGTGCTCCAAAATTCATGTGTCATTTTTATTTATCAAATAGTATTAAATACATTTAACGTAAGTAAATTTTTAATTAAGTAAATACATTTAAAGAAATTTTTTTACAAAATCTATTTTATGCAATTATTGTTTTTCAAACAAGTAATGTAAAATGTTATTTTAAACTTTAACAATCCATTTAAAAATTGTGACGTTATTGTAATTGAACAAAGTTTTAGGTTGTGAAAGACGACACAAAACTTTTGTATAGACCCAAGAAATTTCATTAGGAATCGTCACTAACGCTGCTAATGAGTATCTGAATAATATTAATACAATATCTTAATTTCCATATCACGTATAATAATGAGTCATTTCAAAAATGACAGTTTTACAGTAGGAGCCCACCACAGTGGTTTATATTTTTCATTCTTTTATATATATAAACGTGAATCACATCCTTTGAAAGAACTTACATTTGTTCATTTCATTAACTACATCTCGATTTCACTGTTTAATTAAATTGCTATACATTTGGGTAAATATAATATGATTAACAACACAAAACCAAATGTGTGGTTGTTCTTGAAATATATACGCCCATACCGTTATCATAAATGTATGACCTACAAACTGGTGAATATCTTCCTCGACGATTTGTTAAAAGAAAAAGAGAATAGAGTTCACCATTCCGGACTAGCAACACACCGATCAGTCTGCACTCACCCACATTATCGACGTCCGAGCCATCGACGAGGGGACGCGGGGTCACGCACACTTGATTGATACAATTTCGCGTCAATTAAAGCGAGTGGAGTGGATCGTCATCCACCGCGCTCGCAATTATCCCTATTGGTTCCCCATTCCTATCGTTGACGTAGATAAACAGGGCGACGTATTCGATACGAATGAACCAATTGCCGTAACTTTATTTATTTTGAACGTTGTCTGATCAAAATTGAACACAATTGGTACGAGTAGAAACAAATTAATTATTTCTAATTTAGTTCTATGCACACCGATTTCGGTTGTGAAAGATATACGATCGATTCTAACTTTTGTTTCCTATACTGTAGGTAGTTTTAAATAATTTAATCTCTTCGTCAATTGAGTTAATTCTTCACCAGTTTCTTTTGATATATGTCAAGAAGAAGACATTTCCATAATAATCAATTGATACAAAATAAAAGCAGGCTCTCTCGTATATATAGGTAAAAATAGATGTCTCATAAGTACCGTCTTGAGCGCCTGTCAAATTGGTTGCAGCAACAATAGTCCTTAATACTCGTAATGTTGTACTCATGCAATAGTCATTAATACTCGTAATATTGTACTCACGGCCTCATATGAACTACTAAGAAGTACTACGTTTTTGAAGGAGCTCCATGAATGCGATATAAAGAAATTAAAACAATTATAATAAAATTTAAAAACATTACGTAAGGCATTTAATTTTAAAAATATGTGAAAATGGTGGAAAATTAACATTTAGATATAATTTGAACTGAAATTAATTTTTGTATTCGAATAGTGTATTCACAAAATTACGAATAATAACTTTGAAATATGCATTTCAGCGTGCGAAGACGACGAAATCCAAATACCGCGACGCCAGAAGACTCCGGTACTGTGCCGGATGTATTGGTTAGCGCACACCGTGGCCACCGACCTAGCATTCGTCATCACGCTCGTGTATTGGATGCTAGTACATGATCCAAGTAAGATTGTTTTAAGTTTTTATTACGCGAAACCAACTTTTATTCCTCACATACAAGTAGATGGAAATATTACATAGATTGTTTTCATCTACGCAATATAACTTTTTTTCCATTATATTCATTTATTGTTTATAATTTACCTACCTCCATGGAACAGTAATTTACCTCTTGCCTTTAAAGCAAAGGTCCCGGGTTCCATTCTCTGGTCACAAGAGTAGTGGAGTCTGGATGGTGGAAGGGTTTTTGCAAACCCGCCTAACTAGCAACCACCCTTAATGTCAATCTGCCGTCATAACAGCATTGCTATGTTCGGTTAGTCAAACAAGTGAGAGCCAGAAGAATTGTGGGCGAGCACATGTTACCATATACCGCCTCATTATCACTTAGCATCAGGTGAAATCAGGAACAAATATTGATCCATAAACGAAAAAAAAATTATTACAAAATATGCAGTTCCTCCAAGTAATCATTTGCAATAATTTCTTTACTTTAATGTGACAAATGCAGTTACGTTAAATTTTAATTGTTCAATAACGTTTCAACTTAGACTTGTGAGCACCAGTATCCCGTTTATAGGGCAAGCCGAAACAGTGCTCACACACGCATTCTGTAAAAATTATTAAATTATATTTATTTATTTATTGGTTTATTTAAAGCTCTAATGCACAAAATCTTATACATAAGGAAGACAATGTCAAATAGCATTCTCTGTCCGCCTACGGGTTGAGCAGAATTTTGTCCTTTTTATCTTTCATCGTCATCTAAAGATGTTGTACATTTATCATTTATTCATTTTAGATCATCATTGATTCGGCACCGTGGGTGCATTATAGCTACTATTACAATAATGAAATTCAGGTTTTTTTTTTTCAATAGTCTCGAAATATTGCTATCGCTCACCAGTAACATTTAATATCCAATGTAGTATTTTTGTGACAGGGATACATGAAGTGAATGCGTTAAACTTGCTCGTGCACGGTGGTAACTCGTTGGTGATGCTGATCGAGCTGTCAGTGACGGCGCACCCGGTGCGTGCGGCGCACGCGCTCTACGGCGCCGGCGCAGGGCTCGCGTACGGCCTTTTTAGCGCTTTCTACTGGGCAGTGGGCGGCACCGACAGGCTGGGGTTGCCCGCCATTTATCCTTCGTTAGACTGGAACAAACCGGGCAAGTTGTTTATGTATTTAAAAAAATAAGAGTGACAATTATAGTGCGTTAACAATTTCTAGACAGGTTTTCACTTGTATAAACGTCTTGCCATTGGAATATTTTCTTGTTTTTATTGGTTATGGTTTAACACTAGACCTTGATATTACCAAATGTTAAGTGACAATGATGCCGTAGGCGGTGGAGCGTGTTCGCAGAATACTTCTGACTTTCACATAATAGGTTGGGGAAAAAGTCTTTTCGCATATAATATGTATGAACTTGTAATAAAATCTCTTTGGCCATACCATTTGCATCGGGATGGTTTTGGTATCATTAAAAAGTTTTAATTTTAACGAAGACCATTCCAAATTCAAATAAGGAAAATGTGTGATTTTCATTTGTTTTTCTTATTGATAAAATGAATGAATCTATTGAAGAAATTCGATAATTTTTAAAATTTTACTACAAAAAAGGTAAAAATGCAACACAAGCCGCGAAAAAAATTTGTGATATTTATAGGCCTAATATCAGTATCTGTGAGAGTAGTGCAAATTTGATTTAAGCGTTTTCAATCCGGAAATTTTGATATCAAAGATGCACGTTACTTTGTTACGGACAAAATTTTAGCCATTTTTGAAAAATTGAAGCAAAATCGGCATATTAGAAGTTACGTTGTAGCTGGAGAACTGGCAATTGACCACAAAACGGTTTTCGTGCATATGAAAAAAACGTGGGTACACAAAAAAGCGATATTTCGTTGCCTCATGAGCTCGTGGAAAGAAACCTAATAAACCGTGTACTCATTTGTAATTCTTTATTACGACGTAATGAAACCGAACCATTTTTGAAGAAGCTGACAACTGGTGATGAAAAGTGGATCACGTACGACAAGAACGAGCGAAAAAGATAGTGGTCAAAAGCCGGTCAGGCTTCACAGACTGTGGCGAAACTCGGCTTAACACGCAATTAGGTGATGCTTTGTGTATGGTGGGGTTGGATGGGCATTAGCCACTCAGCAAAAATTACGAGAGCTTGGCTGAGGGGTGTTAATTCATCCGCCGTATAGTCCTGACTGACATTCACATTTTCACCTATTTCGATCTCTGCAGAATCCATTAGGCAATGTCAGGTTAACATTACTTGAGGAATACCGAAACCACGTTTCGCAATTTTTCGATTAGAATCCCCAAATTTTTTATAGCAATGTGAACACGTCCCAACCTTCATGATAGCAAAAAGTTATCCAACAAAATAGCATTTACATACTTTAGTCGAATGTTAATAAACTATATAAAAAAAAACCTTTTGAATTTTTATATAAAATGCGAAGAATTTTTTTCCCTAACATAATTTTTAAAAACGTAAGCTATTTTCCTTAACGATCTTCTAGTGGAAGCGTAAAGAGTAGTGATCGATTGAAATTTCGATAACTAGTAAGTAGTAACATTCTTTAAAAGAAAAATTGTACAGAATTCCTATTAAACGTAATGGCGGCGATTACAGGTTCGGCACTCGGCTTCGTAGCGTTGTGCGCAGTGGTGATGATGTTCGCGCACGGCGTGGCGACCTGCCTGGCGGCGCTGCGCGTGCGCGTCGCGGCGCGCGTCCGACCTGCCGGCGGCTCGCACCTCGACAGGCTCACGTTGCCCACACATTGAGGCGCGCGGCATAAGGATAATAAATAATACAAGTACAGAAGTGGAACTCAAAGGTTTCAGAAGAAAGTGGCGCTATATGGCTGACATCAACCTTTATGCGTTCTCTCTAACTGAAGCTGTTGAGTAAAATTAAATTCATTTATTTACCTGTTTCTAAATGTAGAAATTAATACACACAAATGTTGTATGCAATTGTGACCCCTCAACTTGTAATACATATGGAAGATTCGTTGTCTTACGCCCGGAGAGTTTCACTCTCTTAGTACTAATTATTATTCTTATGCTGAATATCACTCCGTTGTTATAACAACGATGTTAAATGAAACTATAGAAATGGTTTTTAATACTTAGCACTGAGTTATCTAGATTATTATAGATATCAAATTCTCAACAAACTATAGTTTGTTAAAATTTTAAACCTCGATATAAATATTGATATATTTAAACGAAAGGAATGTGTTAGTGAACTGTTTATGCTCTTTACTGCTTAAACTAACAGTATTATCGTATAAAACGTGTCAATTCTATTAAAGCAATTTTTAGATGTAATAAATTTATCTCTCAAGTCACGCATCTACCGAAATCTTTCTCAAAGTAAATGAATTTAAAGAATAATTATTATTTATTTTTTATGAATAAGGTCTTAATTTTTTTTTTACAAATACAATCTCTTAAAATTAAAAAAAATATATTGCACAAATTTAAGCAAAACCTCATGAGGTATCACACTCACTGTAAATCTGTATAAACATGAGATTTCATAAACACGTCTTGTCAATTTAGCAATTAGTAGTAATACTATTGTATTATATCATTTATAGAGCGTCACCATTTCGTACAAGAATATGAAATTATGATTCTTGTTTGAAAATTTCTATCACGAAGTCGAAAAAAAAATATCAGCTAATATCAATACAGCAAACGTGATGATTTACTCTAAAAAGAGTACCGTAATAAATACTCATCATAAATACATTTTTCATATATATATATACTGTAAAAGAAGTTAATGTGGTTTCTAGAGCAAATAAACATGGGTTGCTATTTGTATTAATTAATTAGTAAAATATGTAATATTATGTGCAATGCATAATTATATACATGAAATGTAACGTATAAAAACCGAGAAAAGAGTATTTAGTCTTACGACATTCATAGTTTACACTTTACACACCTTTATTCAGTAAAAAAAAATGTCTTTTCAATAATCACACATTCAACCAATAAAGTTAAAACAAAATATGCTGGCACTCTTAAATTTTCATACGGTTTTGTTTATATGTCATTTTTGTGAAAGACATCCTATATGAAGAAGGATAATGGACACCTGTGTTAATTTCTTAAATGCCTTGTGTATTAAGGTCCAGTAATGTTGCATGGTTATTTACGATTTCAAAAAAAACATGTTTCTGAATACTATTGTATACTATTGCATTTTGTTATTTGGGTTACAAAAGCACATTTTTTTTTATTTCTGTATAAAATTATTTAAAATTTAGTTGTAGAATATATTAAAAAGGTATTGTTCCTAGCCTGAGTGTAATATTTGGGCTGCGTGCTGTGATCCGCGTATCAATTAAATTAATATAAGAAGTGATGGCAAATGTAGGGTTATGTGGTGAATAATAATAATAAGCCAATTGTAAAAGCAATACTTTCCACTTGTAGCTGTACATTAATCTCTATACTAATAACAGTTATAACGTGCACGAATTAAGGAGCTATTAGTGAAATAATGTGTTATGGCATTTACTTAAATAAGAATTGTATTAAGTAAAAATTTAAACCAAATAATTAGCTTAATATCTTGCTATATGTTATTATTAATAAAATTATGTAGTCGTGATATTATTATAAAATGTTTTTCTGTTTTATTTACGGTACTATTGTAATTATCTTGATTTTTGTATTCAAACACTTTTAATTTTAACACTTCTAATTTTGCTTTGAGAAAAATACCTCTATATAAAACAAAATGAAAAGTATCAATAGAACTATATAAGACGCAAAACCAAAATCTTTTCTGACATCTGGCCTGTCATCCAACAAGATTTAAATAATCAACATATAATCTCTGTAAAAAATCAAAAATCTGTAAGTAATCATAAGAAAAGAAGAAAAAGCGTGTCAAAGTGAGATTTACCGCGTTGTTGAAAAAAAATCATAATTTTAATTTTAAAACTAACAATATTTTTAGGTCACTACATGTTAACCTAACTAGATAAATTCGGCTAAGCATTGTCTACAAAACAAGAAGCACGGATTCCGGATACCCATTATAAAACAATTGCTTTCGTTACAAAATTCATTTTATTTTACCTAATCATTATTTAAAAGAAACTGCACCTGCGAACTTCATACCGCCTATACAAAATTTCCTTCTAATTTTCTCAAAGTATTTCGTTCATAAAATCTTATTTTTGAACATATTGCGATAGTGCCATCTATTGGTCAATTGTATAAACTAAACACTGAATACTTAATCCCGTGGTAATGTTATATTTTAAATTCTGGAGCCAAGCATAAAAAAACAACCGAAATTTAATCTATAAACAGTATTTTTAACATATTACTACTATTGAGAAAATTCAAAATGAGGAAAATAATTTTACCCACTCTCCCCCACCTACCCCTTCGGTTTTCCACAATAAAAAATGCCCTAAATAAAATATCATAATAAAAATACCATAAATAAAATTTCATTAAATAAAATTTTATGAAATAAATGACCTACTTGCCAAGTTTTAGAAAAATCCGCAGAGTAGGTTTTGCGTGAAAATATTTTAACTTCTATACCCTCAACAATCGGCATTTTATTTAAAATTATCAAAACATATTCAATTTACTGATTTGAATATGTTACAGATTCATTATATGCATAGATATCTAAAGCTGCGCTGACTAAGCAGTCATCAAAATCGATAAGAGAAGTACAATATTAAAAATTTTATGGAAATAGTCGGTTCTAGTCAAGATGCTTTGTTTATATGTATATAATACAGTATCCAGAAAATTTAATCACAACGATCTTGTAGACGATAAATAATAAATTAGGAATACATTAATCTGTTAAAGCGCCTGTCAATTTTTTATAGCAAATGTTTTATAGATTATTTTTGAAACTGGTCCTTGCTGGACACGAAACGACACGTGTGCAAATTAAAATAAATTCTCTCATATTTAATTATTATTCTATTTAATAAAAAATTTTACTATAACGTGCAAATTTTATCATTATTTATATTTTAAAGTGATCCTTATTATCTTAAAATTTTTAATCGGTTCTCATTAACCAAAGATGATTCTACCATCACCTAATAATACCACATGCGGATTAAACTATTATTATATCATGGTGTATTATTAACAATCATTGAGAAATTTGATAGCATATATATATATAT
>DWQX01007151.1:0-10446 GCA_018245475.1 Pharmacophagus antenor | reverse complement strand
GAAAACAATAATTCACAAAATTACTACAGATTCGAAATGAAAACCGTGAGAATGCGTCGGTAAATCTAGTGTTAAAATTTTATTAGGATATCATTTTAAACACTATAATGTACCCATTTTAAGTCAAAACCTATCACACATTTATTAACGACAATCGTGTAATAACCATTCAATGTAAGTTTAGGTATATTTGAATTGATAAACATAATATGAAATTTACGGATAGAACAGATAAGTAGAGTTATTTTACCATTTGAAATAACTTACATTTCGTCCGGATTAGCGAAATGCTTATTTACAGCAGAGATCTTAAGACGTCCAAATGTATCCGGAATATCCCATTACGCTAAGCTAAATCGGGCGATATATTTCGGAAGCAAGCTCATTTGATCCTGCAAACTATTGCTGGCAATGGAAATTCTGTAGTAATAACTGCGTAATGGAACATTTTGTATGCACACACATATTTAATATGAATCCGAGGACGTATCGAATGCTATGCGACGGTTTTGGTAAGATTATTTATCCAAAAAAAAAATAAAGAATATATTTTGGCTGCCTCAATGGAGCGCTAGTTTACCGCTCGTCATGTCACTTTGGAACCCGGTACGGGTTCCCTTCGGATCGAGTCTTGTTGCTGTTCTTGTTCTTGTTGTTATATCTTTGCTGTGTCCGTTCTAACAACGGTACTATTAGATGGTACATTTTACATCATTAATTTACGAAAAAAATGTTGTCAACTCAATTATTTAATATTTCTTTTCTTTTAACTTTTTATAATTTTCTTGTAAATTTTTGACACTTAAACACTTAAATCGGGTCACTCGATATCTATCATTGTTTTTTTAAGTCTACGTCATGTTTTAAAACTGAATGATTGCGCCAGAATAAACAGAAAAAAAAAATAGGCACTCACCGATTTTTCACGCACTGTTAATAAGACGTGGGTTTTCTTAGCGAGCTATAAGGCTGCGAGGCGTTCAAATACCCCAAAATCAATGACATCGTTATCGAAAATCTCCAGTATTACCTCAGGGACCGGTCAGGAGGCTAATGGTGAATCCGCCCTCGCTTACAAAGATTGACCCTTACAAAGTGATCCCTTACATCCACTGCCGGTAATTGAGGACCTCAAACAAAAATATTCCGCCCAATTTGCCCCGTCTAACCACTGTTCCACTTACATGTATTCTAAGTATGTTCTTTACGTATTTTCCTGTATTCTGTACTACTTAGACCTTTTCCTTATATTTGTGTAGTAAGCCTCATTTAGGACGAATGATGTAACATTTTGCTTTAATCTTCAATGGCCTAACACCTGACCTTTATTTTACTTGATGTTAGGAGATAATGAGGCCATAGACGGTGAAACGTGTTTTTCAAAATACTAGCTCTCACATGTATGTCTGCTGGAACAAAGCTGTACAGTTATGGCGGCAGATTATTCTTAAACGTGGAGGCTAGCCAGATGGTTTCAAATACTCTACTACTGTCTAAACCACAACACTCAAGTGATAAACAATTGCGCTACTAGGGCAGGAAAGAGTGTGAAAACAGATTACATATGAACGTGTCCAATTAGCGACGTACTCAAAATTATTTTTCATAAATTTACTACGACAATTGTTGAAATTTTTTATAAACTCAACATCGAAGATAATGTTATATGCAAGGTTGTCTGGAAGAAACTGCTTTCAGCAGTAAGACCGCCTTTTGCACTGCTAACGTATTCTTTTACTTCGCTCTATTTGCTAAATTTACTTTCTTTTATTTTGTTTCACGTGTATTTTGTTTTGTTTTTGTTATGCAATAAAGACTATTCTACTCTATTCTATAAATTAATTATTTTAATTTACCACGCAACAACAACTTTTTACGGATTGGGCCGATGATGTAAACGAGATTTATTGTCAAAGACTATATCTTCACTTAACATCAATTCGGATCGTGGTCAGCCAAGAGTTAATATAATGTAAAAAGAAATATGGTGGTGATACTTCTCTAATTGAAAACAGTACATACGACTCTTAAAAATCAACCATACAATTTGTAAACACACTGAAGATAGATTTTGCATATTTTAATTTCTGTACAATATGAGATTTTTATCTTTTTTTTATTGCAAAGAGTACTCGTATATCGCGAAAAGGTTCCGATGAAAATTGAAAAATAAAAGTCAACTCTCCGAGTCTATCACAAATGCGTCTGATAATAAAGTCTTTTGTGCGAGTTTCGCTTTATTGACGTTGCTACTTTATAAATATTATTTAATTTAAAATTATTATATATCAATGCGAATTTATTACATTCGTAGAACGTCACCTGCAACTAGCAGTGAGTAAACAAATTATTGTCCAATACGAAAGTTTTTATAACGAGCGAAATTATAAATTGAAAAGATGCGATTGTATCTCATCGAATATGCCGAGCTCTGTGTATTATAAGATTTTGCGTTTCAAATTATCACACCGGTAAGACACTAATGTAAAAAAATGTTTCATTTATTTTATTTTAAATTTTATGCACAGAAACTAAAGAGTACAATTAGGCCGACATAACGCCATAGTACACTTTTTTATTGATTATGGGCTAACACTTGGCTTCTATTTCACCTGATGTTTAGTGACAATGAGGCCGTAGGTGGTGCAACGTGGGCGCCCACAATACATCTGTCTCTCACATGTATGACTGACGGAAAACAGCACCGCCAGGTGGATTCGGAAAACCCTATCGCCATCCAGACTCCACTACACCCGTAATCCGGGGATCGAACCCGGGATCTTCGCATTACAAGGTAAGCGGCTAAACCACTGCGCCACGGAGCCAGTCAAAAAAATTATATTAAAACTTACTTATTATAAAAAAAACACCCAAAATATACGAGAAATTTTCATTATATCAAATTCTTTAAAAATCTGACGTCGTAAAAGAGCCTATAAATATTACATTAATATTTGTTTACAAAATATGTAACTCACTAATAAATTTACGCAACAAAATAAGTTACGAAACTAATAAATGAGGTACGAAACTTTAAAAACCTTATATTAAATACTAATGGGTACCTTATCCCAGTCGTTACTCTGAACATCACAAAAGTTGTAAATCCACAATGGCGGCTTCTATTCAAAGCTCTCTTTGGGGTTGCCGTAAACAACAGATTTTATGACTATGAACCATCAGGAAGGCTGCCTTATCCGGATTACGAAAATAATACAAGCCTGATGTTTTTCTTTTTATAATTGTAGCTTTAATAAAGATCTCATAAGACGAATAGTCCTTCTTGGAATTTTTCTTTCTTTATCTAAATATAAGATTCAAACGCATAATTTATTTTATGATTTAAAATATCTTCAGCCTAAAACTCAAATATAATAATAATTCCTGCATAACTTTTTGAGGACATAAAATTTGATGAAAGTAACTTACGTAGATTGCTTGAAAAACCTCTTTTTATAACAGTATACAATTTAACAACACTGGAAAACGATATTTTTTCTGGCAAGTTAGTAGATACAATTTACTTATATAAAATTCAAAGTCCTTACTATTAACAAATTAACTTGATTCAAACAAATAAAAACATTTACTCGTATACTTTTAATTTTACTGACAAAACTTTTGAACAAAATCCCCAACTACACTGTCCTAGTTCTCTCACGAAATAGACATGGCCGCTTCCCCACTTTTCAAAATCATTACAACAACCGTATTCATGCACAAAGTTCCGCAAAATCAATTATATCAGTGGCTCAACCAATAAGCATGTAGAAAAGATATAGTTTATAAATTTACCAAAATTAATTAAATAAAATAAACATAGTTTAAAAGCAAGTTTGGTAAAATTTCTGTTATAAAACATTAAGGTTCAGTCTCAAACCACTGGTCCTAGAAAAAGATATACGATAGTACACCCCTTAAGGGGGGAAATGAATTTATTCACCGATTTGATGGACATGATATAAATTGGTACAAATACTGGAGATCGATTAAGTTTTAAAAGTTTTAAATGTTATTTCTTATCGAATGCAATAAATATTTCGAAACAAGAAATTAACTAAAATTGTACTTACCCCAAGTTTGTTTCTAATTAATTCTAATTGAATCTAGTTTCTGAAACAGTCGAAGTGTCTAGACGTGACGAAAATAACCTTACACTTAATTGTTTACTCAGTGCTGTATGAGTACCGAGCAGAGTCTTAAAAATACGAAATGTTTATTAAAACGTCTATAGTATCATTATCTACAGTCTTTTTCCACTGAAAAACGCATATTTCTTTTAATTATTTGATATCGTGACACCAATCAAAATCGTACCTATTGAAAATAAGGACAGTGTAATAATCTTTTTTTTTTTTAATAGGAAGAGTAGGCCTTTTAATAGGAAGAGTCGCCTACAGATAGCCGCAACTCCTCGAGACGCAACTGCGTTGCCGACCTTTACGGAAGAGGTTTAGTGTTTGAGATTATTATTATTATTGTCCGGAACAATGCCGGACTATTAACTTTGCTTAGTTTCTTTTCTATTCCATCATATTAGTCAAGTGTGAATGAATTGGATTCTCTTTTAATTGATATAAATTTTTTTATAGCATTTAATTTTATGAAACATCAATATCTATAGTACCATTGTCCAATAACAAATACCAGTTTGAAACATTGTTCTCACGAGATGTACTCTAAGTTTTCGCCTTTAGTCTGATGAGTAAACATACTGTAATATTAATATTTATTCTAAGTATTCGATGATGAATTTGAAGAATATATTTCTTTACACTTGTAGTGCAATTATTGAAAATATTGTTAGGTAATAAGAAAAGATTTAATAATCTAATGAACACCGTGTATTTTACAGTATATGATAGCTAGCGTTCGTTACGAAAGGACAGAAAAAAGTGTGGGAGCTGCTGCTGCTGGATTCAGTGAAGTTTGCGCTGTTAGTCTTTTTGACGACTATTACAGCTCCATCGAAACTGGCCCGCGGATCCGGTGATCCGTGAGCTCTCTGAGTTGAGCAGCACTAGAAGGCGCTTTTATGCTACTAGTCAATACAAAGACTAAATTATTTTTTGCCTCTTCACCGACGCAAATTCAACAGGTATATTTTTATGATCAATAAAGTTCTCTTTAATAAAAGATTTCAATCTGAAGCCGTTTTCATACTTTGCGTTTAAATTGCAACGCTGTCGACGTTCAGTCCGACACATACGTATGCCGATTGCGGAGCTCCCAGACAATTAATTACAAAAGCATTTGCTGTAGCGGCATCCCACGAGAACTGACGGCATACGATAAACAATGTCTCGAGTCGTGGTTCGCACAAATCGATAATTTCCAATAACCGGCGCAAGCCATCGTGTAGATGTTGATACATTTGGTTATGTATCTAACATGCTTACGTAACGTAATTACCTTTTAAATCGAGAGATAGATTACTAGTAGTAAAAGATAAGATCGCTAGAAACATGAATCAGTTTCTCGAACATTTCTAGACCTTTTCATTTGACTACACAGAATTTATATGGCTCAGCTCTTCTTCAGCTTGGTAAGTAAAATTATCGGAAATTTATAGTAATACTGTTTCAGATCAACTAAAATGCTATAAAAAAATTACTATTAACTAACGATAAAAAAATAAACTTATACAGAAACAAAAAGAATTTAATCTGTTGATTGGATGATCTTGAAATATAATATTGAATTGGATTTAAATTTTAAGTCTCAAAACATAATATAGATTACATTACGACAGTAAAACACCCTCACATACACGTTAAATTAAATAAAATTAAATAAATTTAACGTGTATGTGTGTGTGCGAACGTATGTGTGCGTACCAGCCAGCTGTATCAAAATCACTACACGACTAAATTAGCTTTATTATAAACCTTGTTCGGATAGTGACACCATCGAGGGGAAAAGCTACAATCAAAATCTAAGTTCTCCTAATTATCAGGAGTAACAAGACGTGTTAATTTCTTTCTGTGTACTGTTGTCATGGACTTTAACATTTTATCATATTAAAAGATGGCAATTGCATTAGCTTTGTTTTCTTGATCCACGCCGTGGTCATTCGCTTCAGGAAATGGTTTACGACCAGTGAGTCTGATATATCACGGCCGGAAACCATTACGTTGTGGTCGCTTCGCGTATTGGGAGTTCTATTAATAATTGAGGCGTGCTCCAGCACATCGCTGCCTTCACATAATAGCGGAGATTGTTCCGCTTTAGAATATACCGGCGCGTCAAGGCGTTTTCCCGAGTCCTTTGTCGCCTGGCAAAGTGTTAATTATTCAATTAGTTGCACTACGCTCGGCTATCCGACCAATTAACTATGAACGCAATGCGGTCCATAGGCATCCGGGATTTTGGAATGGCTGTACAAAATTGGACGCCCGACTGATGCTCTAGCCATAATTGGACGCTACGATCTAGATGCGGCTACCAAGTTTTACAAGATGGAGGGCGGAGTGCTGTTGTTTCGAAGAGCTGTACAAAATGTTCTTGAAGATTTTTTTTAACGATGCCAATTGTATTTCAGACTTGCACGTACTTGTTTCGTTGTAATTCAAGTAATATTAACAACAACAGGATAGATAAAACAGGACAAAGGAATGGATATCGTCTCCTGAAATATAGGAATTTCTGAATCAGGAGAAAAGAAAAATGTAAATGTAAAAAATGTAAATATAATTCAATAAAGAAATGTTTTTTTTTTTTTAATTTTATCTCCAATTTCTCGATCGATCATGCCAAATTAGTTTGTGGCGAGATCAAATTTGCGACTTTAGTAAATAATACCAGTAAAATGATTGCCTCCGAGGTGCAGTAAGTTACCCGCTCGCATTGTAGCGTGGAGGTCCCGAGGTCGATTTCCACGCCACAGTAGTAAAAGTCTAGATGGTGGTAGGAATTCTCGAATCTCAATATCAACGAACTGGTATAATTACATAGCTGTATTCCAGCATTCATACATGTGATTGCCAGATGTATTCTGGTCGAACATGATTCACCATCTACGGCACCATTATCACTTAACATTTCAGTAGAATCGAGGTCCAGTGTTAACCTATAATCAATAAAAAAAAAATACCGGTTTACAAGCAAACGAAAAAGTTTTAAAGTCCACGTTTGAACAATCAGGGAATTTTTCTAAATAACTTTCACTATGAAATAAACTCAATACGGTGGCGGTGCTGTTTCAACCTGTTTTTCAAATATCATGCTCCTAACGGCGATGTGCTTCGATGTAAAGTTCCTTTTCTATTTACTTCACTCCAATATACCGCGGCCAGTGAAGTCGGGCCATGCGACCTCTCCCCGCGTCTGCTTCAAATCGCGGATGCATGTCCACGAGCTCCCTGTTGCCGACAAGATCTATTTGTTCAGCGTATTTACTCCTATGCCCTGAGGCGGTGAAATAGATTTGTACAACTTTTTTTTTTTCGGGTCGGAAACAAAACAAACGTTTTAATTTAAAGGTGAATTCATGGTTTCATGTATATATGTATATACGCATGTGCGTGCGATGTGCGTGCGCGTGCGCGCTTATGTGTGTGCGTGTGCATGTTTATGAGCGTGTGCGTATGCGTGTGTGTGTCCGTGTGTGTGTGCATGTTCGTATGCGTGTGGGTGTGTGTATGTACGTATATAATCTACAATTATAAGTTTATTTTCACAACCTCGTCAATCTGGATTTATTTCAAACGATCGATGCCATTTATACACTTTCTTTGTTTTCATGATTGTTTTGTACAACTTTATACAGGTATAAGTAAATTATTCCTCCTTGAATTAAAGCAGTATCGCTTTAACATTACGCGTAATTTATGTATTCTTTTTGATCTCAATAGACGGTCGTTTCATTTCGTAGCGTAAGATAATTGCTTTATTATAATAACGAAGAGTTCAAGACGGCTACGGAACACGCTCCGCAAATAAATTATAATATTTAAAAATAAAAATAAAATAAAATGTAACTTCTTAGAGAGGTCAACTATAAGTTCTTGTTTTTAGGGCTCCCTAAGCAAATGATAACAATCTGAGAACCTATTGCTAAGACAACCTCCGTGGCGGGTTTTAAATAAACTTACCACCGTCCATACTCCACTACACCTGTGGCCCGGGAATCGAACCCGTGTGGATAATACGGCGGTCACAAGGCAATCGGTTGAACCAATGCATAATTTTCACAAGATATCACCAGCGTACGGTACGTAGATTATAATGAGATTGCCAACTCGGTGCTAACCCATCAGCTGTACGTTTCGCTTGTGTAGTCTGAAACGTAACTCGCGCCGCCGTGCAAGTTGCGCTTAGTTATGAATTTCTTGCCGGTTCGCGAGATATCGCGTTAAACTAGTGCCTCGGGTTCACCAGACGTGTAAAGGTGCTTTCACACGTGAGTAATTAATGCGTAAATCATTAATTTATTAAATTTTCACGTGTTAACCGCCGAATAAATATATTTAAATTACGTATTAAATGACGGATCTCTGGTGAGATGATTTGTTTTTAATCGTAATAAAGAAATCTTGTCACGTACCATATGGCTACTGTCTATAGATAGATAGTGAACCGAGCTCAACTAAACCATCCTGACATCTCTATGGTCGGCAACTGTGAGGTTGTCCAGACTTATGTGTATTTCGCTTCCATTATCACAAACACTGAAGGATGTGAGGACGAGATTCGAAGGGCATGTGCTATCACACGTTCTGCTGTTGATAAGCTAAAAAGCTTCGGGTGCAACCGTGATATCGCCAAAGCCACAAAAGTCCGCCTAATGAGAAGCCTAATCTTGCCAATTCCACTGCATAGCGCAGAGACGCAGACGCAGAGTGCTGGCGGCGACTGTTGTCAATTCCCTGGACAGCGCTTCGGACCAAAATCTCAATCCCGTATGAACTGAAGATCAAACAGAGATTTTCGTGTCGACTGTGCAAGCACAAATTCACTAATATATTTCGGGCATGTGGTCCGTAACGGACACCCTATGGAGCGACTCGTTGTCAAGATGCATCGAGGGCAAAAGGTCACGCGGTCAGTCACCTACACGTCGGACGGACCTTATCAAAACTTCGACACAAGCTTCTATAGTTCTGAGTTTCCGAGAAGCCAAAGACCGGAATAAACGGGAGCGCATTCCAGGGGCTGTTTTAGCGAAAGGAAATGCAGTCATCAAACCGCCACCAATCTGTCAAGAGTGAACGACTAAGAAGATAAGGCCCATGTGTCTCGTTTATCTATAGTATAAAAAATATGTCAATACAATATTAAAAGCATTTAACACGTTAAGCGCTACGCCGGTCCCTAGGCACCGGTGTAAAACTATCCGCTCGAGTCGCACAGATTTTTCGTTCTGTCGTAACATTCGCTGCTACTCTTACGTGCTTGTGAAATTTAAAATTCATCATTTTTGTTCGACGAATGCTTTAATAAAAACAATATAATAGTAAATGTTATTTATTAAATATATATATATATGTATAGCCTCTAACCGTAGTGTCAATGGATGCACATGGACACGTTAATTTGTCGCGTTGTTTAGCGGGTTAACATGAGGTTAACTATAAAGATGATTCCAAAAGTTTAAAACTTATAAACTCAATTCAAACATAAAATGTATAACTTTGATTTACAAGAAAAACTAAAGTAACAATGATTTAGTCAATAGAAAAGAATGAATGCCCTTTAAGAAGCATTCAATTGACCGGATGGAAAAGATAGTCAAAAAAGTATTGATACCTGCTAATATTTTTTTTTACAAATTTTTTTTTTTTCGGGGAATGTATTAAATTTCACCGAATCCAGCAGCAGCAGCAGCAGCTCGCACTCATTTGTTTCTGACCTTTTTGTAACGAACACTCGCTATAATATACCATAAAATACACGGTGTTTATTACTATTGTAAATCTTTTCTTTACCCCCCTAACCTTATTTTTAAATTGTCGAGTTACATAGATATCTTGACACTTATAAAATAACTAGGGAATGGCGCGAACGTACGTATGACGTATACAGTGGTGTTGTCAGGTAATGATTTAATATATAGATAATTTATCTTCAAATCACTTCCACACTTCCGACAGATCATAATATTTAAGTCTATACTAAAAAAAGGGGGTGGAATGAGCTGACGATGCACGAAATGGTTCAACCATTTGCAAACCGCATAGAAAGGTACCCGCACTCTTCTATCTTTGTTAGTATAAGCCGGTAAAAACAATTAATATTTACAATCTCTAATGCAGTTTCCCAAGGTGGGGCGTAGGTCCCACAAAGGGGCAATTTTGTCATTTAGGGGAAAAGTCAACGACATTTAAAAAAAAATGCTAAAATAATTCATTTCATTTTTTGATTTTTATTTCTTTTTGGAAACATTGGATAAAAATTGCTAGGGTCGAAGGGACAAAGTGGGACTAAATGGCAACCTATTCACCAATT